>JAODLL010000475.1:0-13989 GCA_026546735.1 Forbesichthys agassizii | reverse complement strand
ATGTGATTGTTGATTAGATAATTGCATTAATGAGAAATTGAACAGGTGTTCCTAATAATCCTTTAGGTGAGTGTATAATGGGACTCAATCTCTTCATTAATGCTGTACTCTGTACATAAATTACATTTAAACCCTAATTGTTTCTCCTTACTTACTCACAAAAATAATAATAAAAAGATAACTAAAAACATTGAGGTCATTTTAACAGGTGAGTATGACCTGAATTTTTAAAAGCGCTCAAGTGTATTTCTGGAAAATATTATCTCTGGAATCTCCTAATGGACAGCCCAGTCTCCTGTTGATTGGCGTTCAGAGACTCGTCCCTGACCCAAATTAATTTTCAAGTGTTGTGGGTGTATAGCCATAAGGTTGACCATGTAAAGAGGACCTGTAATTGTAGCTACAGTACTGGTTTTTAACAAGGTTGTTATATTGCCATACATCATGGGTGAGGGCCTTGTGCCCTGAAATAGTACATAAGGAAATAATAACTCTGCTCTTGTCACCGTTTTCATTTTCAAAACCAATATGGGATTTCATCCTGGTTTCTTTTAATTATTTAGTAATGTTATTGTCTCTTTTGATATATAAGTGGTATATTAAATGATAATGCATTTGAATAAATAAGATATGATAGACAATCTTGGACACATACAGTTTCAGACAGACACATACAGCTGAAAAATAAGTAAATTGTAATCAAGAATCACATTTTTGATATCAACAATTCCATTTTTGTTATATAAAAACATACATTTGCATCTCATTAGCAATCAACTAATGCGGGCAGAGATAGGTGCAATAACTATGCACTTAAACACAATTGGTGCCAACAGTATTCTAAATAGTCTATGTCAGAAAACTATTTGCACACTATGTCAATCAGACTGCAATCAGCCATAACCAGCTTTATTGTAAATCATCCGATGCAGGGCTACATGGATGTAACAGCAATTAAACATGCATTTTAATGATGACAATTTTGCAATTTACCATATTTCCATTCCCAAAATGTGTGTGCCTGCGTAAGTACGTCATCGTTGTTTGCAGTAAACAGATCATTAACCTTGATAGCGGGAAACGTGAATAATTTGCTAGCTACTGGGTTTCACAATTCATTTTATTTACTTGACTATAAATATATTTAAAGTGTATGTGTACATTTAAAATGTATGTATACATGTAACATTGTGCTTATTTTGCCCGCCCTCGTGAATTCATTAGCATACATTAGCATAGCATTTTTTGTCACAATTGTTTATATCAAAAAATATAATTCGTGATATCAAGAATGCAAATTTGTGATATCAAAAATTTGTATTATTTATATAAACATTTATAATTCTTGATATCAACAATTAATTGATTAAATGATGAAACAGCTTGCCATATATTTCCGTATAATAAATACCATACATTCCGAAACCTCAGTACATTTTTGTACGAAACCTTTTTAACCCACTGTAGACACATAATACTGTACAACACTATATACTGTAATAGCCATACTGCACAATATAATGACGTTGTGAAATCCTTGTACAGTATGTACATTGACGTTTCAGACAATCTGAGAAGTGAGGAAGCATGACAAATTCACAATCAGCTCATATTTACAGGCTATGCTGAATTATTCCTTGTGGATTAATTATTAAACAATTATAGTTGTATTTAATGACAATGTAAATTGCTTTCGAATGTTTCATACATTTAAAACTGTCAAATAGAAACTGTACGATTATTTTCGTGAATATTGTACATTATTAATAAAAGTACTGCTTAACCCTTAAAAACGAAATGGTTGATTTATAATGGAGGTGTGCAGAGAACACCGAGACTTTGAGCTCTGTAGAGGAAAGAGTAGGGAATGTTACTCAGTTGTAAAAGGGCTATATTCTCTTTACAGATTCGAATCAAAGAGAGCCCCTTTAATTAGTTATTTTGAGATCAGAGTCCTGGCTCAAAATAGCTGTACGTATAGATTTTCTTCATTATTCTTCTATCAAAACAATAGAGTAGTTCATTGCCTGTAATTAGAATTTCATAATAGCTAACCGCAAAAGTGTCGCCCTTTGGTTGAGGAAGACACGCATCAGTATAAAAGTTCACCTGCTCCCTAGCAGGATAAATAATTAGCAACTGTGCAGGAAGTAGCAGCTAATACAGCAATTAACTCCGCAATTAACTCCGCCAATACCTTGATTATCACTGAAAGGGTCCCCGCAGGTTCACAGAGAGAGCATTGCAGCTGAGAACTGCTCCAATTTGTTCTTCATTGACTTCTTTGATATAGGCCCTGGTGCTGAGCTCATTAAAAAGACCATTACTAATTGAAAAGAAACTTTAGTAGCCATATTTCTATATGGCACATTCCCTGGATTAAAAAGTATTGCTTTATACCCTTTGGTGTCTAATACATTTCTGAAGACACTCCTAAACCCCCTTCTGCAAAACGTTTTAGCTTTGATATTCTGGAAGTGTGATACTGTAACCGTGGTGACTAAATTGTTACAATGCTACAGCTTAACTTTAATCCTTCAATTTATTTTTCTTCTTCCAGGAATCACTTGGCACATTTACTTCTATTACAGTTGTATGTGTAGGAGGTTATATACAATATATCATTTTTTTTTAAACCTCATATTTTAATGTATCTACAGATTTGTTAATATTATACTTTTTGACATAGATCAGGATATGTCAGATAAATGTGTAAAATGCTTCATGCAGCATATCTCTATTTAAAACCCCTCTGTAAAACGGCATTTCCTGACAGCAACAGCATACTCTTGGACACAGAATAGTCATGGCAACATATAGTAGGTAACAGAACATATGTTAATTACAAATATGTGACTCATTCAAATTGTGGCCAATGGTCTTTAATTAAATGGTGTACCAAAGGTTTCCCTTGGAGAGAGAATGAGAGAAGATGAACCATGAATGTAGTTTATAATGAGCTCCATTTGACATGCCATTTGTGTGAAGGCATATACAGTAGACAGTGTTATTGTGTCAAGATGGCATTTCAGATGACGTTTCGGCTAAAATAGCTTAACAGGTGTGCAGCCTCATAATCGGTAGAAAACATAGAAAAGCCAATCCATGCCCAGGAAGACCATGATTGGTGGAGATGGCTGGAGATGTTGGAGAACAGCAGTAACAGAAAGGCTTAGGCTATTAATTTGTCAGTTCTAATCAGTGTTGGGCAGTAACATTTCTTTTTTCAGTAACTAATACTGTAACTATTTCCAAAACGGTATCATACGGTAGCATATAGTCCTTGTGTCTGAAACATACATTTTTACAGTAATATCACTGTCTCTTCACTGAACTCCTGCTCCTCTACTGACTTTATTTTACCTATTTTTACCTGTGTGGGATAAAGCAAAAGGAAATTGCTAGACTGTTTTTAAACTTCAAGGAATGCCTTGCGGGACATCGCCATTCATGCTGCGTGTTTCGCATTAGATTGTGGCAGGCCGTGGGATCAAAGTCAGGCCGGCGAGATGTATCACGTTCCACAGTAAAGTTGCACCACACAAAAATATAAAAAAAATAAACATGAAACATTATAAATGGAAAGTCAGTGAGCTTGAGAAGCAATTATGTCAAATACATTTGAATTTCGAAATTCAATTTTTTTTTAAATGTATTAATATTGCTGCACCTGTGTACAATTACTGAACAAATTGGAGAGTCCCAGAAGGGTCCCCAACCATCCGCTCATGGGAGCCTTGTTATTCGGTAATTCAAAAGATTTCAATTAATAATTGGACCAGCTGTTGCCATCAACAATTAGAACAACCCACTGCACGTTCTCAAGCATTCGATTTTGAAAAGGGCACATATCCAAACATATGCCCTGGATTCTTGCATCGAAACCTATTCAGTGGATTTGTCTCCATACTATGCACTAAATGGTCATCTACTGAAACCAATTTTATATTCCAGGCACGCACTCTTGTTGCGGCTGGAACTATTATGCTTTGTGTATGTATTTATTTATATATTAAAATGATGATTCACAATAAATAAGTCCTTCAGTACTGTAGGCTTTCATAATGAGTTTTAACCCCCTCCCCTCCAAACACTTTGACTTCCATTCAAATGTAGCTCTCTGCAGCAATTAATTCATCCCAACACAGTATTTATGGGAAGAGGTGACTACGCACTCTGGCATTCATCATCAGTGCATTCTCTCAGAGCTCTAAGAAATAAGTTAATGTTAGATTTATAGACTATCCAATATCTATAACATTGCAGTCCCTCAGGTCTTCCTGTTTGCTATTATGATGATAAATTGACAGGTCAGATTGTTGTGCCTGTGTGTCAGGGGACCCGAGGCTTTTCTGACATTTAAGGTGCAACCACATTTGTGTTGATAAGGCTTGAAAAATTCCCGCCGTCTGGTTAATGACTTCCATTCGTAAATAACGAAAGTTTCCGCCCAGCCACGCATGCTACCTCTGCAAGACAATTAGCATGATAAGTACACAGGAGCTGGGCTTTGAATATTTTATACTGCATAGGTTCTTGTCAAGACTAAGCTATGGGCTCAAAAGAGTGAAGGGATTTTACTATAATATTTTCAATTTATATTCAATTAAATAATCCCATGCAGAGGAAAGCATCACTGTCCAAATATTAAGCTATTCAACTCAGATATGACACCCACTTGAAATTTGCAAAGAACCACAACATTTTAGTAGCGTTTAAAATCTTTCTTGTGGGGGCAGAAAATACAGTTCATGTTTGTATTTTATTTTTTTGGGTTGTACAACACTGCACGTTAAGGCAAACTAATAAGAGAAAAATGTGCTGTACTGATTATGTGACAATTCCCCTTACATTAAAAGACATACAGATTGATTGCACTAAAGGTCAAAGTCAATTATTAAATCATGTAAGGGGACAAGGTACTGGAAGCAAGCCTTGCATGACCTTTAATTCCCTACCTATTGTATAGCTCACACTGTCTCTCAGAGACGCATGAGTGTAAGTCGGCAGAGCTACGTAGTTCAAGGAAGTCATTACTCAGTAATGACTTTTCTAACTTAGCAGGTATTGCACTGTTGAGCAGAAGATACATTTTCTTTTGGATTACCCTGCCCTCTTCATTGTCCCATTCACTCAGCATACTGCCATTCAAGTAACTGTAATTGTGCAAACATTTTGATAAATATAACTTCAATTTCATCAAGTGTCACAATGCAGAACTAACTGTTCTCCAAGTACTAGATGCAGTTGCATGGTAAATGGAGTGCTATTATCCAAAGCGCTTTACATTATTTGCCTCACATTCACACACATTCATACACCGATAGCGTTGTCAGGCATGCAATGAGACACCTGACCACCGGAAGCAGTTAGGGTCAGGTGTCTTGCTCATGGACACCTCGACACTTGGTCAGTCAGCGGGAGCGGGGTTCAAACCAGCGAGTTCTTGATCACCTATCGCCCCGCTCTACTACTGCGCCACTTGCCACCAGTAGATCAACATTGTATTGATATACAGTAATGGTAAACTGTTCAGGACACCCCTTTTGATCCCCTCATTACCCCAACTTTAGTGTAGAACACACACACACACTCACACACCTACACACGGACACACACATGCACACCCACACACCCGCACACACATGTACTCAAGACAGACGCAAACTTCAGTCAAAGGTAGTGTTGATGTTGATGGTGTCTATTCACTTTGCTACAGTACCAGGGGTTTGCTGTCAAGCTTTAACAAGTGTGAAGTTGATGCTGGCTCACAATGACAGGGAACTTATTGGAGTTTGGGACAGGGCTGCAACAGTTCCACAATAATCATCAATTCACCCAACAGGACATCTGTGTAGATGGAAGGACTTGAGCTTCCACTACACTACACTACTACTATCTGATGGCCCCTCATCTCACTGGACTCAACTGTAAATTGCACTGGAGAGACCTGCAGCAGCCAGCAGAGACTGTATTAGCCTGTGTCCACAAGACTTCTTTTCTTAGACTTCACTACTGGAATAAAATAGTGTAAATGTTTTTAAAAAAGTACTTCAAAGACTGTGTGCAGAGATAGTATATCATCATATTAATAAATATCAATGCACATAAATGTGTTTTTATGGTAGTAGCCGCTGCCAAATATTTATTTTCATTTATTTGCAATAGCTGTGCATAGCAAACATCTTGCAGTGAGCAAATCCATTAGTTTCAATTAGAGCCATCACTACAGATTCATGGAGAGCTATGCTTCTACTAGCTGGGTCTGGGGGAATGGTCAAAACAGCATTCTTTTTAAGACCCCAAAACATATTTCATCATCTTTCTAGAGTAACAACAAATGTAATAACTATCAAAAATATTCACATTAGTGTGTGCAATGTAACTATTATTACAGTATAATCTGAATTCATACAGTTAATAAAATATACCAGGAGATACTGCTGGTGTTCACAACATAAGGCTGGTTCTGGCGGGCCAAAGAGGGTCTGGGCAAGGGCCCACCACCACCTATGCCGTTCCATCGCGAGGCAGAAGGAGCCGGCCGACAGGAGGATGTCGTCCACACCAGACTTTCATCTGCTGACTCGGGACCTCCCACTTCACCTACCCTGCCATACGTTGGATCCCCCGGTACGTGGGACCGCCATAGACTGAATGATGTGTCTGTCAGCTTGGAGTTAACGCCACCCTACGACCGTCTTGCTAACTCTTTTTATGTCTCCCTCTTCAGGCCAGTGGTTGGTTCCTGGTCCGCTGTGTGCGGATGCTACCTCCGCCGCTCCACTGCCTTCCTGGGGGTCCAGCATACGCTGTTAAGCGTATTCTGGATTCCCGGCGGTGGGGGGGGGGGCTGCAGATCCAATACCTGGTGGATACCTTCCACCTGTTTAATGTTTGCTTATTAGCCAGTGTGCATATATTGAGTTACTTTTCCTCCTTGCGGGTTATTGTTTGAGTTTGAGCTTTGTAATTTTTTTCATTTTTTTCAACAACTCCTGTTACGTTTTAACCACTGCCCTTTGTGTCATGTGTGAAACTCTTAACATTACTTGCTCTGGGAGAGCATGCCCCCAGACTCCCTTAGAAGAGGCTTAGTCCCCATAACCATAAATCTCTAGTATCGTTTCTGCTTGTATTGTAAATTAAAAATGTGTAAGTCTTCATTGTCAATACCACTTCCAAAATTCCAACCAACACAATGACAACATGTGAGCCACAATCATAATGAGAAGATAAAAACTGAGAAAAGTTTCAGTTTTGTCTATGTTTCATAAACCACATTGAAGCAAATTGGAATTGTGCAACCAGGTGTGACTGCTCTGCAGGGCAATATGCATTTCCAATTTAAGGTCACAAAACGTTATAAAATAGAATTCAGAGTAGTCTCATTGTGACACGGGTTAGGCAGATGCTGTTTGTTTTACACTCTGCATTTAACCAAAGCATGCTTCACAAAACAATCAAGTGCACCAGGGAATAATCTAAACTCCATTAGCGGAACTGTTAATTGCTTCTGAGAGTGAAGTGAGAACTTACTATGCACCCATAGGCAACAGTTCTTATGTGAAGTGTCTCCAATACTCAAATGACCTTCAAATGCAATTCACTCTGCAATACAATCTCTACCTCCTATATTGAAGTTCAATTAGACTCAAAGCACAGATGGACATTGTGACTGGCTGGAGCAGGAACAGAGAAGATAATAATAATTCAATATTGTATTGACCTGGATGTTTACGCTGCTGTGTAATGACATATCTGTGCTCCTTGTGTTTTATCAGTCACGAGCCAATTATTGTGCAAATCAAACATATTATGGCATACATACTGTACTGCACAGCACTGATTCTCCACACCTACACCGAAAGTAACAGAACAAGCCAATTTACAACTTGCTTGTTCATAACGCACTGTTTATCATCAGTAGGGAGTCAACTGTCTTAACTTCATGCCAGGGAAGTTAATGAGTTAGATCTTATGCCCTGAGAACTTTGTATGCATGTGTGTCACAACTCGTTACAGAGGTAATATTTTCACACAGATGTAAATCCAAACATTAGTCTGAGTCAATTAATGTGTGCCAAATTATTAAGATGTTTTTTTTCTTGTTCAATGGTGATTGTGTAATCAGGTGTATGAATCCTTAATAGGATGGGAAACGTGTACCCTTGTGTAACCAGACACAAAATTCACTTTGTGAATAGGGTCTGGACATTTTCCATTGAAAGTGTTTGCAGTTGTGGTCTCTTTTGGCACTTACTAATTATTGGACGGCTTTTAATCAGCGTTGCTACAATGTTTGTATCGCTTCAACAGGCTCTACCACTATTTCAAAACATCCACCCACACATTTACCAGGATTTTCACTAATGACGGCAGGGTCAGTCATTCTTGCTAACTTCGAGCTCAAATCATAACAGTATCGCGCCTCACACGTCGAATTGCATTGTGAAGCAAAGCCTATGTGCTACGGCTTTATTGATATGAGCGGTGTTTGCCACTTTGTTTATGTCACTATTTACTGAGCTGTGTACAAGTATCAGATCATTTTTTCAACAAAGACAGAGAACGTTAATATAGCGAAATACGAGGAGATTTTTGTTTAATTTGCCAAAAAGACAATTAGCTTACATTTAGCTGGAAATAGCTGACTATACCATGTTGGGTTAGTCATTTTTGAGCAAACTTGCCAACTTCGAGGTCAAATCAAAACAAAATCCCTCCGCGGCATCGCCTCACACATTGAAATGTATTATTAAGCAGTGTAGTCCTGTGGTAGTACTACAGCCTTGTACAGCGATGTTCGCAACTTTGTTTGCACTTCAATTTACGGAGCCAGGGCTGTGTAGACGTACTGTATTCTTTTTTTCAACATTCACAGAGAATAAACTGTAAGATTGCGAAATGCGAGGAGATATTTGGGAAATTTTACAAAAAGTCTCACTGCACCTTTACTAGTTTGCAGCTCTGGGATTTCAGTCTCTGCAGTGTATCCCATACAAATGTTTCTGATCCGTCTGGTCTGAATCATTCATATATGGGTTTTCCGCAGAAAGGGGAGCAGTTTACAATACATAAAAGAGAATGTGAAATATGGCTTAACTGCAGACCCCCCCCCCTCTCGTCCCAATCCTCCTCCAGAATGAATTGGCCTACACAGTATACCGCTGTTTAAGGAGTTGAAAGCTATTTTTTGTTTAATGTAGCAAGCCTTTTCAACCAGCCCAGAGGAGCTCAGTGTCCAACATGCTTTGACGAACACAGACATCGCTCACCTCGTCCTAGTACAGGAAAACATCAAATAATCATATTTTGAAGTGATTGAGTTTGAACTGTTAAAATGGTTTAATTCACAAGCATGTATTTGTTCAGCAGCAAGTATACTTGGACATACAGTACATTCCAATTTGGAATGTGAAATGTCATTGAAATTACACCAGAGTAACATACAAGCTATACAAGCATGTATTGTTCCCCTTCCTGGTGATGAGTACATTAAAGGAATTTTATTTCAGGAGTTGAGCAACAAAAGAGAATAACTGAATTAACTGGAATCAAGTTTTTTTTTTTTCCTCCTAGGCCTTTCTTTCCTGGGCAGGGGTTTGAGGACAGTGCACTGCAGTGTGCATCAGGGACCAGTCAAGAGCCTGTTCACCAGCACGTCCATGATGAAGATTAAGATGAGTGGGAAATGAGTTTCATCTCAGGGTGATTAATGTCCGTGAAGTGTAATTAAAGACTTTTAGTTAATTCCTCTGTCTCTGCTCGTTGGTAGCCATTTTTAATCATCTCCATTGGCTTCCTGGTAATATGATGTATCTGCCATACCTTTCCTACTGTATATGTAAGATATTATTATAAGAAGGAGACATCTTTATGAAAACACAACATATTTCCCGCCTGTCATCAAGAATTATAGCAGACTGTTCTGACTTAAGGTCTTTGAGGTATTGCTTCCTGTCAACTTATGTTTCACTACTCTAGTTGCTGATGTCCAGACGATTACAACAACAGTATTGATTCATCAGCCTCTGGAGAGAAGAACAGTCCAGTTTCTGCGAAGGGCCGGTGCATTCAGCTGGCTTGTACTGTATACTGCCGTGTACTGGCGACAAGCAAAATAAATTAATTGTTATTCACTTCAAGCCAGACTCAGCAAATCACCACTGTGGCCAATATTTGCAAAGTAAGATAATTCAATTAGCATCACCGCAACAAGGGAACCAAAACAAAAACACAGCACATATTTAAAAAAATACTCATTGTTGTTCAGTTCCGCTACTTCATTTACTGCTTTGTCATACATTTACTTGGATTCACTGACCTTTTCCAATGTACTGCATTGGCTAGATTCCAGGTTTAATGTGCAACACCTCGTTGATAATGTGAATTAAAGAATGTATGATAGAAACTCTGTGGCCCTTTGGCTCGGTCATTAAGAGGACTGCCTCTGTACCTTGGTGAGCAGTGATGAGAAGAATCAGCACCGCCACCTTTTCTAAGGCATATTATCACTTGAAAAGTGCTATGCTGTATGGAGGACTTAATTGCATTTGGCACATGGCTTCAAGTGATTGCACTCAGAGCCTCTCATTATAGTTGAAGTTACTCTTCAAATGACTTTCACTGAAATGATGCAGTCTGTTCCAAAATACCTGTTTACTAGCAATACCTTGTGCACATTGTATAACACAGTCCAGTAACCAGATGAATCTGAGAGCTCATGTTTCATTCAGTTCTTGCGGATAATGTCTGGCCACCCTGCAGGCCAATCACAACCAACTATAACCCACAACATATAATATGTGGTGGGTTTGTTACAATGACAGTAAAGAGGAGCACCATTGAGGACTTTTCATAAACCATCTTTCATGGTTTTGATTGGTTGTAGGCCTATCCAGTTATATCCAGAGGCATTTTTGTTTGGGAAGCTGATTATGTGTCCAGGAGAACAAGCTGAATGTATACTGTAGGCCGGTAACATCAATACATTTTTTCATCGTAATTCCATACGCATTTATGAACCCCCCCCCCCTTCCCCCCCGCCCCAAGGAAACATGGCTATCAGCAGTAATCAATCTCAGGGTGACTCATTATCCACTTTAGTTCACCTGTCAAACCATTGGAATTACCATTATACTGGATTAGCCTCACTCAACGCTGATGTCATTTGACAAAAAAGTTAATCTAGTGTAAGCTCTGCATGCTTGTCTCTAAGACATTTGGCTAATTAAAGTGAAATGGGGCATAAAATAGCTTTTAAAAACATTTCAGCCTTTTAATGAGTTTATTATTTACTATGAAAATAAAAGTATGTGCAATGCAGCCCGCAACCCCCTCATCACCCAGTATAACGCTAATTCCATCCCACTATGTTGAGAAATAAATTCCATAAATTTGAATGACTACGGAAATATTATAACAGTTAATGAAATAATGCTTACCCATTCTAACACTCATAGGACCCTCTGGGCAAAGTGTCTTAAGTCATTCTTGGAATTTGTTAATTAAAAGAAAGTACAGCATGAATTAAATTATAGTTAGCAGAGCAGAGGTCCTCTACAGAATGTAAATTTAATTAAAAGTGTACTGTGGTTATATTGTATCTTAATACATTGTCAGGCTTTTCATGTGGCACTGATGTTTTTCCATTATTAGTAAATGCTATGCTGTCAGAATTCAAAATGAGGTCATTGATGAATTGGTTTATTGGTTTTGAAGGCTCTTTATAGCCTTTCAGTGCTGAGAATACATAGTTATTTGCATTCGAAGACTAAAAGCACTGCAGTGATGTTGAATGTGGTGCATCAGGGTCAGCATCGTTATAATAGCAAAACACAATAGTATACAGTTATAGTTTCATGTCAATGGTATGAATGTAATGAATAATACGTTATTCAATTATGGTTGCATTAAGAATCTTATTGGACCATTTAATGTGGAGTGTAGAAGTAAGGAATCTGTGAAGTTTTCTGTCTTCATGCTCCCATCTCTTATTAACCAACCAATTACCAAAATCTACCCACATCAGGAGCAGCTAGTTTACACAGCACACATGACTGGCGGAGAATATGTCCTCTCTAATGAGAAGGCTCAGGTCATTTGGAATGCAGTTAGCTATACCTCAGAGAGTGCCTCCTTTTTTTTTTTTTTTTGTTAAGGTGATTTATGTACTGGAAAGTGCCAATTAGCACAGGACAAACTGGCAACATTATAGACGACAGGGGCAGAGGTGGCCAGCCATGGACTTGACTGTTAGAACAACTGATGGCTCCATCGATCAAGGAAGGGATTTTTGTCTCAGAATGATTTATCCTGTCACGATTACCTACAACCCAAGCTAGGAATAACTGGGTCAGCCACCAGGTGGGTGAGCGAGGGTGGGGTGTGTCCATCCAGAGTTGACTTTTGAAGCTTCTGCTAGCTTGAAGCGGGACGACTGTTGTTGTGCACGTTGGATTTCATCTCATAGGTGATATTGACAGAAAGCCATGGAATTGAGATGACAGGCAATTATTATCAGTCCATCGGTTATTTTGAAAAGCTTACAAGATCGTATTTGGTGTAGAGGTCCACACAAGATTGGCAGAAGCGTAGAAAGCAACATGTCCTCCCCGCGCAGCACAGCCTGCCTGCCTCACTGTCACATTGGGAAAAAGCAGGCAGCTGTACGCTCTAAGGGTCAACCCATGACAGCACGGCAAACACATTCCTTTTTTCTGAGGCATTCAGTCTCCTTGCAACTTTCCATTCCATATAGCTCTCGCCTAGCTCGCCAATCCACGCACCGCTAATTGTATTTAATATTTTGATTTAATAATTTCCACTGACGGAAGAAAACAAAACTGTCCGAGAGCAATTAATGCTGGTCTGGTGCGTGCCTTTTTTGCCATGCATGTAGTGTATAGATACAGAAAGGTCAGTGGAGGCATTTACAGGCTTGTACCTCCATTACTCATTCTAAGTGTTCAGTTTGACACTTCCGTCCCTCCCGGGCTCCCTAGGGGCTCATTTTTTCCCTCCAAAGAGATGCATGGATGCAAACATGTAGCGGGGCACGGCTCTCACCGCAACCCAAGTGCTTCCATTAAACCAAGGCGGCGGTGCTCGCTTGTGTATGTATTGATGCCATTTTTCATGGAGTCGCTTTTCTTTTTTTTTTTTTAGAGTGTGGATGGCAGTTGGTGTTGAAGTGAGTATATATACTGTACTGTACCTGCTGAAATACTTAAACCAGGACTCTTATTATGACCTGTGACGTACAATGACATGTAAGACATGTATATATTCAATTAATATCCAATAATCCCAGTTTTATTTTGTTATGAAAATTCTTAGGAATCGGTATACATTGCAAATGTACAGTACTATACACATTTTCTAGTAGTCACAATGAATTTAATATCCAAGAAAAACAGTTTGGAGAGAGAAAAATGAATCTAATGAAAAAATATACAGACTCTATCTAGTCAAATGTTTTTATACTCTTAAGAGGTACATTATGCGATTGATGCTTGATATGTCAAATGCATGAAATATCTCCTCGCAGTCCACTAGTTCTATGTGCATGCTGGGAAAAATCTAAAAAATATCAATAGGCTTTTATCACAATTACTTACTATACCTTTAATAATCACATTCAATGACTAAATGATTAATGTATTCAAAAGGTAAAGTAAGCATTGCTGGAGACAGTTTGTTGAAATGTGAACTCAACGTCAGAAGGAATACACCTCTTCCTGCATTGTCATAGGATGCTCCCTTAGAAGTCAAGTCAAGTCAAGTCAATTTTATTTATATAGCCCTTAATCACATTTCAGTCTCAAAGGGCTTTACAGCCTACATTTCACATGGAAACCAACAACACCCCCTTAACCTGATCCTCCCCCCGGGCAAGGAAAAACTTCCAAAAAAACACGTGTGGAAAAAAGGGAAGAAACCTTGGGAGGGGACCACAGAGGGAGGAATCCACCCCTCCAGGACGGT
>JAODLL010000474.1:0-13990 GCA_026546735.1 Forbesichthys agassizii | reverse complement strand
TTGAAGAAAACTGTGCTTTTCTTTCAAAAATTAGGAAATTTCTAAGTGACCCCAAACTTTTGAACGGTAGTGTACACTTTTTAGTGTACATTCCAAAACAGAGGACTGGGATTTGTGGGAAAAATTATCCGGTGAGGTGAAAATATAGATGCACTTAAATATCGTGATCTTACGTTAAGCGATACTGTAACGATTCTCTGAAACATTCTCTTTAACTCAATTTTTTTGTAAAAGGGACCATGTACAAAATACAATAACCTCAAAAGAGAGGAAAGATCCTTGTTACCAGATTTAGATTTAATATCATTTCAATCTGTAGTCCCTGAGCAAGAAGTGTTTATTTTTTTCAGCGGCGCAACACATTAGCATTGCTAAGAGTTTTGCACAAAATAGAAATCACAATATATCGCCTTGCTTACAGATTCTTGCCAATACACAGCCCTACAGTGATGTGAGATGTATGACCTTGACGTATGACCTAGACATGGTTCGGTTTGCCTCGCTGCCTGTCAGTGCCCCCTATAGGGCACGATGAGCCATAACAACATTGGCTGATGTAAAAGGGGAAAATGAGCATGATTAAAAGATGTTGGATGAGAGTATGCCCACGCTGATGTGGGCGAAGAGCGGGTAGGCATTACTGAGGTAGGGTTAATCCATCTGCTTCAGGTGTGCAACACAACCATTGTATTCCATAGATTATGTCTTCAGCTGGCAACACAACCTTTCTATTTCAAGGTAGCCGTAAATAGAACCGGCGGCCGCTTGTGTTTGTTGAACGTATCCATGCAACCCTATGTGGCAGGATGCATTCAAAGGTTTTATTGTGGGATGTATCCATGGTGACGAGCCCCATGGTGTGAATCCTGCTGTTGATCTGTCAGCAGAAAGGCCTGTCCTTCACCTTGTTAATGAAGACATTCATCCACTTGTTTGTCTTTTAATTTGGTACCTCACGTCAGAGCCTGTGTTGGAGCTCATATAATGTTCAAAGACAAACTATTCTTGTAGCAAGAAGTTACATTTTTTACGTGGAGCTGTAAAGAGGAGTTCTCCTCCAAAATATATAATTAAGTCTTAGATTATAATTGGAAGGGGGGGGGGGGAGAGAGTTATGAGGGCGATCAATGAACTCTTTAATTAATCCTAAACGTGTTCTTTGGAAATCCATAATGCTAATGTCGATATTTCAATAAGTGGTTATGATTGTTTGCATGCGGTCTATTACGGCAACAGTACCGCTCTGGTCAAAGTCATACGATAGTGGATTATGTTCAGATAAATACTGCATGTTTATATGTTAAGAACTTTTAAGAAATGTGGAAGTTCAGTATTAATATTGACGTCGTCCTCTGGCTTTCCTTTCAGGAGTTCCCATGGCTGACTGCTTCCAATCTGTGAGCTTTTATGTTCCGAGAACCCCAGCTTGCAGAATATTGAAAGTAAAGTACTGATGTTCTCTTGCTGTAGCCCAAAACCACATGGGAACTGTGGAAACTGCCTTATTTGATTGTTTCTATGAAATGATTTGATTAATTTTTACTACACAGTAGTAACCTACTACACCACTAAATCATTTTCTAAATTATTGTTGTTACCACAATTATTGCATATTATAAAATGTTATTATTGTATGAATTGCTTTTATTTCAATACATTTATAACAACTTATTTCTTGTAGCACATACTTTGTATTTCAACTTTAATGAAGTTTACTCAAGATAATGTACGTTTAAAGTATTAAAAAAACATATTAAAGATATACAGTATAGCAAAATAAAATCTGATGTAATGTTTTTGCTTTAAAGCCTATCGAATTTTAAATAAAAAGTGCGTATTTTCATAAATGTTTCCAGCTTAATTAGACCATCAGTTCCTGTCAGACTGGGCATACACACCAGAGAGAGAGTAATAGATTTTATACATTTCTGCAAGTCAGCTTTTGTCTTGACAAAATGTAGGGACCCTGCAGTCCTTTCAAATTCCATAACGAAGCTGTTGAGCCTCATATGCAGGCCATTCATTTTTAGCTGAATCATTACCACCGTGCAGGGTGCGTTTCAAAGTGGTTCTATAAATCAAATACATATATATTTTTTTTTAATAGGTGTTAATTAAATATTTAACACCATAACATTTGTTGATGCCATATACTGTCTATCTATTAGAACAGGTGTTATTTCACACAATGGTGTACAGGCAGTTGTGGTCTGATGAAAAGCATGGGTGCTGGAGTGTTTAGACTCCCAGTGAGTGTAGTGGAAACAAAGGCACCCCCTGCAGTAGTAACGGGCTAATATTGGCACCGAGAGCAGCTGGCAGGCCGACTGCTGTAATCTTAGAGCACACTGATGCAGAGGAAAGATTTAATGGGCATTGGTTGGCATATCCCCCCCCCCACACACACTCCCTTCCTCCTGAGAGGACAGGGGAGGGGGGGGGGGGGTTGAGGGCTAAGACACTGGCTAGCAAGGCAAGAGTCCGTGTGAGAGCGGCGTGTCTTTTGCTGTTGCAGCTCAATATTACAGTTCAGGCGGCCGTGTCTCCAGCAGCATGAATCTACTGACTTCCGGACTGTATTTCCCACTGCTCTCTTGTGTCTTGGCTCAGGCTTCTGTTCTGGATGACACTCTTTCATTCCCAGCAGGTAAGCGTGCAGTGTGTGTGTGTGTGTTAGAGAGACTGTTTACATGCATGCAAATGTGTGTGTGTGTGTGGGAAGGGAATGTTCAAAATCCATTTATATTGCGATTTATGAGTGACTACACAGCTTTTCCTTTTTAAAAACACAGTTGTTTATGTTGTCGGCGCGTGTGAATTAGAATTGAAGTCCGTCTGTCTATAAATAGGGGGGACATCTACGGTTTCTCAGTGGTGGCATAGGACACCTCAGAACTGTCCAGTTAGCCGTTGTCTCGGATTGGTCTCATAAATGTAATTTGTTTCATAAATACATGACAGTATGTGATCCAGTCCCTTTATTATCTACGTCATGCACCACATGTAGATGTCGTTGTGAGCATTTCTTAACAGCCTGTACTCATATGTTACTGTTATTAATAGATGCTTGTCAGGGTAAGAATTTATTTAGGACATTGCAATGCTTGAGACTGTAAAAAAAAAAAGAAAAACGCACTTGTGTAACCGTGGTGACTTGTGGCACATCCCCTGTCAAACCATGGGTACCCACCCCACACCCCGTGTAGCACTCGAAGCACCGGAGCAGCCGAGGAGATTCAGCCCATGCTGCCTGCTGAGTCCCCCTCCGCCCCCGCTCTTTCCTCCACCCCCTTCGCTGTGGCGCCGAAATGCTTATGTGAGTCAAAGTCGCCATGTGACCTGTCCTTGGTGGGTATATTATGGAATGTTGGGTTTGTTGACGTGCCCTTGGGTGGTCGTCCACGGTGTTGTCCCATGCCGTGTGTCTTCACTCTTGAGCACCACTGCCTTCATTCAAACTTTGCCCAAGGGGAGGGGAATTTTGTTTTAATAACCGTGCATATCACTTTAACACAGAGGTAAAGTATCGTTCAGGTGGGCTACACACATCAGCAATCAAGGAAAGAGAGAGGCTGCTCATTAATAATGACAGAAAATGTCCAAAATTAAAAAACAATTGTATTTTTGCAGACTGAGGACAACACATCCCATAATGGAGATAAAGAAGAGAGAAACAATAAGGACAAAGATAATGGTTGTGTCCCTGGACCTCCGGGGTTGACTGGGCCATCCGGGCCTCAGGTAGGGGCCACACTCACCCCAAACTTTGCTCTTAGAGGTATAGTCAGCGGTGGAAAGCTAATACACTTTTGTTTTGTGTCAAATTCAGTGAATATCTCGTCACGGTCCACTAGCTTGCCCCTTCTCTATGTGCACTGAAAAAGATAATCTGGTGTTTCTACAGCTCTCTGTCCACACTAACAACGTGGTGGAGAATGCATCACACAACAATATCCTAGCCTTAGCAATGCGTTTCCAATATGTGGCACCCTATGAGTTAAAATATCAACAAGCTTTCTCCAGAATGAGAGAAAGCTTTAAAATCTTATTTAAGATTGTGCTGAACAGGCATTAACTAATTTCATGTTTTTTGTATTTTGTATTTTTATTTTTAATACTATGCACACTACACAGGGGTTACAATGTGTTTGTCTACTGAAAAACAGTAGTGTGTCTTCTATACTGTACCATGGCGTTCCTGTAGAGCAGGGGATCGGGATTTCTCCGGCCCCTGCATCACAGCAGCCCATTAACGCACTACATTTAGCTGGGACACAAATAGCCTTTTTCCACTGTCAGCCAGTACTCCACGCACCATTCTTAGAAGCCTTTCCAGAGAGCATGTCTGCCTGGAAAACCATGCCGGGCCACGTAAATTCCAGCGATAGTCAACAACACAAATGTGTTTCCAAAAGCAGTGGTTAGTAAAAGTGTGGTTTGAGACCCATCAAGGTGTCGCAAGGTGGGGGTACAGGGGAATGAGTGTACGTCAACATTTGTGAGTTACTCAAATAATATAAAAATGCCTTTTTGACCATCCAATTTGTCTCTGATATGTGACGCAAGCAGAGCTTACACAAATCCAAGATAAAGTGGTAAAAATAATGAAGGTGTTTGCTATGGGGGGGATCACACACAATAATACTACTTAGGGGGATGTAGCTTGTAAAAGGTTTCATACAAAATCTAGATTTGTTTTTGTCCCAAAGGTAACTGAGCATTCTGTTACCAACATGTTTGTTTAAACCCGTGTTCCACCTTCCAGCATCAGAGAAGAAGTCATCTGTAGTTCTCTGTGCTTTGTTTGTATTCTTATTGCCAGCACCCCCCCAGGAGGCCCACAGGGCATTTTTTAAATCAATACTGGCCACTCAGCCCTTAGCTAATTGAAACTGCAGGGCCGAATGGGCATCAGGAAGAAGCAATGAATCTCGAGCAGGATTCTGTGTTGCAGTTTAAATTCTCTAGGCTAGGTTATATCTAATTGTATGGTTTTGATGTTCCTCCAGGGGCCACCTGGATTGCCTGGTATTGCAGGGCCTAAGGGAGAAAAGGTAAGGATGTAAGCTATCTGCCGAGTCTCCATCTTTTATGATTTTGACCACGGCCTATTTGTTAATAATGTGTGTAGATTATGAAACGTATTAACTATGCAAGCACCAGATACCTCAGACTGTTGCAATGTTTGAGAATGCAGCTGTCCTGACTATCTATCTCCCCCCTGACTATCTATCTCTCCCCCCCCCTTTTTTTTTCCTCTCCGACTCATCCTGTTGTAAGGGAGAGATTGGCAGACCTGGACAAAAGGTGAGAGTCCTCATTAATCATTAGATTCTCTTCTCCCTCCCCCCCATTCCTCCTCCCCACCGCGCTAAGTGGATTTACTTCAAAATGAAATGGCGCGCCTCCCCTCCGCCGCCATGCTAGTCGTACTGTGAGTCGGAGCACCGGCCCATTCGCCCTGTGAGGCGGTGGCCAACCTTGGCAGTATGCACGTCCACTGCTGAGGAGGGCCATTCTGCAACACAGAGAGCATTCCTCCTCAGCTTATGGTCGCCACGGTGACCCCTGAAGGACACAGGGGGATGGATGAGCGCCCCCTCCTCCCCATCACCCCCTCCTTACTCATCAGAACGCATGGGCAGGGGAACCCAGAGACAAGTGACCTCTTAAATGATACGTCGTCATGGAAATGAGGCCCGTTGGAGGGAGTGTGTGTGTGTGTGTGTGGGGGGGGTGGGGGGGGTGGGTGGGGGGGTGGGGGGGTGGGTTGACCAAGCACACTTGCAGCATTGCAGTGCAATTTAGCTCAGTGCTCCAGTCAGAACATAAATCATTGTGTTTCCCACAAGCACCCGCTCCTGTTCTATACACAGCCCATCATTTAATTAAATGGAGCAAAGTGACAGCGTTCGTTAAAGCGGCTGCGGCCCTCTCTTGCATGTGTGCAGCTGTAGCCCGGTTATGCTTTCTACCATGGCTGCCAGCGGCAAATGGACTTGTGTGCAGGTTGCATCGGTGTCCCTCCCTCCCAAACAAATGTTTGTGTTCTAATATTAGCAGTAATGAATGGCTGTTTTAGCTGTGGCTGCTGCACATGGTCCCATTTGTTGTTTGTCGTCCCGGGAGACAGCTAGGTCTGTGATGTTTCTACTAATGTCTTCTGTCAGGGACGGACAGGACCACCTGGTCTCCCTGGGAGACAAGGACCTGCTGGGTGGACGGGGCCAAATGGACCTAAAGTGAGTAAGTCCTGTTTCATAATGCAGATATAATGTGATTATGTGAAGTTTACAATGGTAAATACAAGAACCATTGACTATGAATCATATAGAAGCCCCTTTCATAGGGCTTCTTCTACTGCATTAAGGTGCATGTTCACGTCTGATACGTATACCCTAGTCTCAGCCTCTTCGTCCATTGGCTCTACGTCACATAAGCAGCTCTATGCTCAACATCTGAATGATGCATACCACTGTAAGGTCAATAGCACTTCAGGGAAGTAAGGAAGTCAATTACCATTGGCTGTTAGCATTGTCACTCACAGGTCTGTATTGTATTTCCGTGCAGGGCTTTATTTGCTCATTTAAAATGTTTAACTTATTTTAAAAAGTAACCGTAGCTTACTTATTTAACAAATTTACCAGACTTGCAAAACGAGTCGTGTCGTTAAGTTTCCCAACACATTCCTGTGTGTTAGTTTAACGTCCAGCTTCGTCATTGAGTTAAGAAATTGGTAATTGTGCATGTCAATCAAAATACATCTTCAGTCAAGTAGGCGGGACTTGGCGCAGTTAGCCAGCGCTGTGCCCAATTTTCAAGAAAGCAGAATAGTCATGCTCAAAATGCAACTGAACACATTTCTAGTTTATTTAAATTTCTAGTCTGTTTGTTTTTTCTAGTGTTGCTTTTCTGATAAGTTTGCATGTATGATCCAATTTGCTCTGTACACCGACAGATTGCAATGAAAATAATAACCCAAAACATAATAATAATTGCCACCTGGACAATGTAAAACAAGATATGCATTTTAAATAGAGGGGGACGTCTGTGATATTACGTGTTTATGTGTCACTGATTCAGCCGTCTGACATGACAGTTCTGAGTCTCTGACTCTCATATTTCCAGGGTGAGAAGGGGGACCCTGGGCTGATGGGATTGCCTGGGGCAAGAGGACCAATCGGGCCCAAGGTGAGTAGAGAAATGTCAACAAGCGGTTTCTTAGAACCACAAAATGGCCTTTAAATAATTCTACTACTGCACATGGTCTTGTTGTGTTGCTGTGTTTTGCATATAGTATGTTTATCTACCGTGTAATACTTTTAGTAGTCATTTTCTAAAACTTCTTGAGTTCACTGACTTGATAATTTATTTTATTTATGATCTGATTTTAGGGCTTGCCTGGATATAAAGGGGAAAAGGTATGATACTATAGAACACAATTCACTTTGAAACATCCGTCCAATATCCAGTGTAATTTCTGTAATGTGATTCCAATTGTTTCCATAAGGGTTCCCGAGGCGACCGTGGTGAAAGTGGACTGAAAGGAGACAAGGTGGGCCAAACGTCACGCCCACAACACTGATTAGATCAGTAATATAATATAATCACTATAAATCAGTTGTCCATAATTACTAGTGTAGTAATGTAAATGTGGTACATGGACTGCATTTATACAGGTTCTAACCTTCCGGCCATTCAAAGCACTGTACCGGATTGCCTCACATTCACCCATTCACACACACACACTCATACACCCATGATTATTGCTGCCATGCAAGGCACGACCAACCACCGGGAACAGATAGGGTTAGATGTCTTGCTCAAGGACACCTGGACACTCTGTGAGGAGTTAGCCAGGATTGAACCACATTCTGTTATCCTGTTAGTAGATGTTTTACTGTTGCATTATACGAAGTAGAAAACATTGTTGGATGCTGCAGCGCTGATTGTCCAGCTGCTTTACATGGGATTTAATTCCGCCTTATTGCATCATCCTCAGGGCACCATGGGTTTCCCAGGAATGCTCGGACAGAAGGTAAGCATCACATGAGAGAGCCAGCACAAATAACAAGGTTGGTGTGTGTGTGTGTGCGGTCAACACCGTGTATAAATGTAATATTCTGTTTCCCAGGGTGAGATGGGCCCAAAAGGAGAACCTGGAATATCAGGGAATAGAGGGCCGACCGGCAGGCCAGGAAAGAGAGGAAAGCAAGTATGGGTGACATTTTTATTGCGTAGTGCTAGTAGTTAATAACAGTAGTTGGTGTAGAGATTTAGACATTATAGCAGTGTGTATGTACTGTATACAAAACAGTATATTGCAAGTTTATTATCCTCTGTAAAGCAAGTATTTATTTGTTTTTGACTGTATTAATTAACCAATGTATTTGTAATCTTATGTGTTGTTTTTTGTGTGTGTGTGTGTGTGGTCCAGGGAATGAAAGGAGATGTGGGTCGTGTTGGTCCCATGGGTCCAGCAGGACCACAAGGATCTCCGGGGCAACCAGGCCCTCCTGGGGTTTCTCTCACAGGTGACGTTTTCCTACCGTTCCAAGCATATGCCCCCCAGAACACAAAGCATGTGTCGGCTTAAGTCGGTGCAACCACACGATTGGCTAAATATCATAAGTTGTTGTTACGTCTAGACAATTGGCTCTTTTGTTCCGGCTTACATATTTGCCATTGCAGACTTCTCCCATAGTTCCATTCAGGATTCTCTAAACAGTCTGTCTCTCCTGCAATGTGTCTGGGTTAATGCACCTGTTGTGCCCTTGGCCCTTGACCAAGGAAGGCTCTGGCATTTTGCTCCCTTAGGACCAACAGTTAGGACACAGTCTGCATCCTAATTTTGCCCTCTGTCTTGAGCAGAAATTCCCAGTACATCAATAAAAGTGACGTATACCTTCACACTTGAGGTTTGACTAAACACTACCAAATCTTTATAATAAGTACCCTACTGTATATTTGCTAATAGTTGTTCAAACAAGGAAACAAAGGGAAATCATTCTGGAACAGTTGTATTCGCTAGAGCTAAAAATGTGGTTTATGTGTCTTAAGTTGCGTTTCAAGAACCCATTGTATCACATTCTAACTTCATGCACTATAATATCTTATAATATGCATGATATGCGGTGATGCAGGTTTATCCAGTGTTATGTTCAAATGTGTTCTTTGTATAATGGCATTTGACAAACCTGCATTGTCAATTACAGCCATTAACATAAACCGAAAATAAATATGATTTTACACATATATACAATATTATATTATTGCTTAAATCAAACAAATGATTGAGTAATCCCCCTTCTGTCTCTCTTTTTTAAGGATTGTATAGGGTTGGTGCAAAGGGCGAGCGAGGCCCACCGGGGCTCCCTGGGAAATGTAGTTGTAACTCCCTCAGTGGTTCTGCCTCAGACGAGCATGGTTCCAGAAGCAGCTATCCCAAAGTGCCAGCGGTGAGCGAACAGACCGAGCTAGGCCTCTGCACTGACTGACCTGTACAATAACGTCAGTATTATACAGTATGATGCATCACTAGAAGGCAGCCTAGACTCAAAGGAACAGTCCTTGATCATGTTAATAGCCCTACCAAGAACCCCAAATAAGCACCCCAGACCCCTGGGCTCCTGTTGGTTTCAAGCAGACGGTGTTTATCATTTGGATTTTCCACTCCTATTCTCACATAGCTGATCTAGGAGTGTACCTTCTAACTCAGATGTCAATTTCACACCATGCTGTACGTTTTATCTTCCAATCAGATATTTGTGGTGAGTAATGAGGAAGAACTGGAGCGTCTTAACACAGACAATGCACTTGCGTTCCGCAAAGACCAGCGATCTCTCTACTTCAAAGACATTGATGGCTGGCTTCCAATTCAGGTAGCCATTGATATAGCGTGTATACTTTCTTTATATAAAGTAGTCTCTACGTACATATTGTCAGTACTACATGCATACTACTTGTCATCGCTTATTGCTTCAGTTAGAAGTGTTTCCAAGTTTTAATTAAACTATGTAAAATCTACCTTTTATTTTATTTCAGTTGACCCCATTTCAGTCGATGGAGCATGCCCCTGACGACCTGGGTTACTGCGGCGACGGCATAGTGCAGATTCCCAACGGGGAAGAGTGCGACGACTTCAACAGAGTGGTGACCGATGGCTGTGTCAGTAAGTCGCCCTGACTGACGTCTCATTGTTTCCACGTGCACTGTTTCTCTCTGTTGGAAAGGCTATTGCACCCCAAATACCGTACAGAAGAGCCCACACTGAACCAATTTCCCTTCATCACCAGAATGTAAACATGCTTACTGTGGGGATGGCTATCGCTACGAAGGGGCCGAGGAGTGCGATGGAAAAGACTTTGGCTATCAGACGTGCAACTCCTATCTTCCTGGGTGAGTCCACTTGTTCAAGGTGTCTTGGTTCTTGGTACTGTACTGGCTTTCCTAGTATAAAGGGGTAAAGGAAATCTGCCTCAAGTGAATAATTATGCAGTATTTATGTACTATCTCGTTTGTAATATCCTGTATGTTTAAATATATTTTTCCTTTTTTGTTTTTAGTTTTATTGATTTATTTTAATTTTACCATTTCATCTTTTATATTTTATTCAACTGCAAAGCACTTATTATTATCATTATTAATATTTTCCTTGAGCTGTCTGTTCTCGATCCGGCAGGTCCTATGGTCGCCTCAGGTGCACACCATACTGTACCATTGACTCAACAAACTGCAAATACTTCACATGAAGCGGGACGTGGAAAACACAGCGGGATCCTTGTGTCTTGACACCAAACAGGGATATATGGATGCAACAAAGGACAATGAGGCTGCGAGACTCTGAAGGGAGAGGCAGCCCACCAATATACTGTATATCTCAAATGCAAAACAAAACCAAACCACGCCAAACTAAGTCCTATGTAGCACTGCTGAGATGCCACGTAGCTTCCAGGGGCTCAGGAGTCATTTAATGGAGACACAAGGTCCTTTTTGCCCCAGCCAATAGTAATGCACAGGACAAATGCAATGTCTTAACATGCAGGACTCCAGATTGTCCTGCCTGTCATACCTGGCTGGTCCACACGAGGGCCTCGTGACAGACATATAGACAGGGCTTTAATGAAGTGCCAAGGAGAGATCTTGCAAAAATGGTGCGTCGCTGCCAGTGGCATAATAATCTTGGCATAGTACTGTTAAGAATCCGTAGAACGTCCAGAAGCAGGACACTGGGCTTTCTATTGCAATGTGAATGACGGTGCATAATTTTTGCATGAGGCTGGCAGTACAATATCACCCACTACCTGAGCATGTAGCCTATCAGAATAGCTGTCCTTGCCACAAGAAGATATGTGTGTGCACTCTCTAATCACATTGATACCTTTTAGTTGTAAATGTGAATTTGTAAAAGAACTATAAGGATCACAAGAAAGTGTTTGAGATGGTCACTCATCGCTCCCTTTACTCGGATTTAAGCCTAAAATACGACCTGGAGTTTGTTCTCCAACTTCCAACTCCTTCACTAGACCTTCTGGGTTTTGGGAAACTTCCAGAAGGCCTGACATCATTAGCTTGTGACGGTACTGTAACCTGACGGGGGCATTTAGGGTCTGGTCTCGGTGAACTTGGGATTCATACTGTCATATCCTCAATCTGCTCAGGAACCAACAGGAACTGGTGTTGCTTCAATAATATCACAGACGCCCTCCGCTACACGCCCTCCGTTTGTAAATGACATGGCCGAGACTGCACACTGAAACACAGGTGAACTCAACGAGCTTCAGTATACTGTGCTGTAGCCCTGTAGCTATGACGTACCTCCTTCCCTGTGCTAAGTAATGAACTATTGTGTATGTGAAGGCTTGAAACTGTTATTGTTCTTAATTTCCTCACTGCTCAGACACAGCCGGAAGAATTACATAGCTGCTATAGGGTGAGAATGAAATTCATTCTGTAATATTGTAATATGGACTGTATTTACTCCAATACCTCTTCATCCAGTCTTTATGTCTTATCGTGTATGGTAACAGAGAAACCCTCAATGATGAACTTAACAATGTAGATGTAGCCTGCTTTCTGGAAAACCAATAGTGTAAATTACTATGCTGATATAAGGTAAAAAACTATTGTCCATAAGCTACTATATGGGTCACAGTGCCAAGGACGAGCTTTCCTCATCGTCAAGGGGACGTGCCGTTTTTCTAAAGTGCTTCATATGTTTTTGTTTTATGTATGAGCAAATAAAAGAGGCTGTATAAAATATTGTCTGCATGCTTGTGCTCATGCATTTCTAATTATATTATTTTCCCCCAAACACGGCTTTGGGATTATACTGTAGGCTATTTGACTGTTGAAGACATTAAGACTTCGTTATATGGAAGGTGTCCTAAATGATACCAGGCTTGTTTCCCTTAGTGTCAATAATATCTCAGTACAAAAGCTAACTGTAGTACACAGTCCACACACACCAAAGCCCAAATATGATATACCCCAAATATGTTGAATGTTTTGTCTGTGGCCAATATGGCTGTACTTTATTGTATACTGTATATGCACAACGATGTGGAAATAGCATGCAAATTATGGCGTATTGCGCTGTCATTGGGATAATTTCATTATTATTCAGACATACTTTATACTGTAGTTGTGTATAACTGAAAATAAAAGAACATATTAAACCAGTCGAGCTTATAAAGTGGATTTTTTATTCCTCTGTGAGCCTGAAAGGTGGGCTACTACCGGAAACGGTCAGATGCTCTGGTCAGCTTGTCTGTAGTTGAGCAGGCAGTGACAGGCTGATATATAGAGCTGCTGACAGTGATGGAAATGCTATCGATGTTCTTTCAGAGCAAGGCACTGTTCGGGGAGAAGACACAGACATGCAATAAGTGGGGGAAAAGGATGCTTAGTGAATTCCACAAGTGCTGAGTGATCAGACACTGACCTTTCACTGAATCGATGTCCTCGGAAATATCGCAGTGTTGTCTTTTGGTTTCCACTCTCAGTTCTCAGTATCTGAGCTTGGCTGACATAGCTGGCATGGCTCCTGAAGACATATTAATGCCAATCAGCTCAAGGGTACACCAGAAATGTCTGTGGCTGGGCAGTATGGGCACTCCCCTCTAACAATATTAGTCTGCCATATTTCTTTTCCAAATCGCATCAGGATAATTTGCCTAGAGTAAAAGTAAAAGCTTACCTAGGCGAATATATTGCATCATGTGCATTCCCCTGACCAAGACAAATCGGATTTGCGGCAAGGATGTTACTTTTCCACATTAATTACCACCAGTGATTAGAAGTCAGCCTTGATTCAACATGCAGTGACACAATAATGGGTGATCGTAGTAGGCCTGTGTATGTTTGAAAATATCTTCTCCACATTTCTAGATATCTACAAATGTGGAGCAGGTATACAAAGCTAAACGGCTTGTTACACATTGTTCTAAACTATGTGGCTGACTCAATATGAAAAATACATGCATGTAGGAAGTGTAAAATGTTTCAGCGTCATATGTTAAGTAAACTGTAAAGCAGGTAATGATCTGAAATAAGACAGCAGGAGGGGCTGCAAAATCACATACGAAGACGTAAAATCAGATAGGTGATCTGAAATCACACAGCAGGCAGTGACGTGAAATCAGACGGCAGTAGCAGGGCAGGCTTCCCATTGAAAATTGGGCTATTTGAACGCCGGCTGGGGGGTGTAATATTGCGGATGTGGTGCAGGCGGTGATGGTGAACAGTGGCCTCAAGGGCAGGAAGCAACCAGGGACCCAGCTGTCGCTCTGGGCTCAGGGACAATCCCTGACCTATTGGGAGGAATGATTGGAATGCAGGGTGCTGTCAAACAGACAACAGACACTAGGGCATCGTGCAAAAAACACAAACATATGTAAGGGGGAGGACCTTAAGACCCTGAGGCTTTTCTGGGAGGAGTTGTTATGGTGGGGTGTGTGTATATAAGGGCCTGAGATTCAGTGAGATCTGT
>JAODLL010000473.1:13832-37778 GCA_026546735.1 Forbesichthys agassizii | reverse complement strand
TAGCCGCACTGTAGTATAGGCCGCAGTGTTCAAAGTGTGGGAAAAAAGTAGCGGCTTATAGTCCGGAATTTACGGTACATACACCAATGGCATGACCAATTCTGGTCAACTTTGTCCATTTTAAACTTTTACACAGTGATGATCGGACGAATGCATTCACTTTATAAAGTTTACTAGACGAAAATGATGCATATAAAAGGCTTTCTATATCCTTCTTATGAATCACTGAGTCAATCGTTGGTTGGAAACTAAACCACAAACACACAATACAGTTTTTATCCTATTTAAGAAGAGGGACATGACTTCCCTAGGGTCCATACTAAATGATTTGACAAGATGCTGCCATCATTGTTCTACTGTGCTGACCTTTCCATGAGACAGAATGACCTTGACTCTGGTCAGCTCTATGTGGTGTCATGTCACCATTAATGAACACAGTGCTATTATAGGGTGGACAGTGTGGCTACGTACCTGAGGTAGACTGTAGTTGACGCAAAGGCTTTGCTGAGAGAGAAAATCTTCAGCAGGAAGTAGGAAGTGAAGGCTGGAGGTAATATTGTTCAGTCGTGCCAATTCAAAAGGTTCTGGGGAGTAACCCTGCCCTGTGGCGACTGACACGGCCCACATTCCCACCTAAAAGAGTTGTATTATCATTATACTCATTAAAGAATCATTTGCGATTGACAGAATCATTGCAGTAATCACATTTTGTTTTAGGCACTTTAAGCCATCAATGCGGTTTGATGTTCAAACACCCCAACTGACGCTCGGAGAGGAGGAGAAGTCAAAGGCTTTCACTTTTGGATGATGGAATAAGAGTGGATGATGGAATAAACTAACACTCATCATTTCTCTGCTTGGAAGTACTTTGTGACATGCCAAGAACTAACAATGGCCTCCTCCCTCACAATAAGAGGCCATTCCGTTGAGGCTCTCGTTACTGTGAGCCAACAGCAAGCGGGCGGTGACCTCATCAGGGCCCTGCAGTGAGGTAAGAGTTGTCTAGCAGCCCTGGTGCTATGCTCAAAGGTCTAGAAAGCTCACAGCTCCACAGAGGGCACCAAGCCCATCTCAACTCTAACTTCATCACAAAGTGAAGGGTGAGCAGCAGAAAATTGGATTACCAAACAGAAGGATGTTATAATAAAATTAACTTAGCTCGCTGTACTAACCTACATAAGCATAAATGTGAGATTGCAAAATGTGAATTTGCTGCTATCTGAAGATTAAGTTGAAAAATAAGTACTTTAGAGATACATTGTATAGTCATGAATAAATAGTGAGAAACAAATGGGGAGAAATTAGTCGGCATTGCTAAATACATAATCATTACCAGAAGTTAGCAAGGCCAGTTCGTCAGTTTAAAGAACCAATACTGTAGTAGCAAGTAACAGTTGTTAGTATATGTAAATAGCCCTGGACATCAAGTAGCAATAGCAATGTTTCACTTTTGATCATTCATCTCTGAGATACTATATACTTTGTCTAGTCCTGTGTTGTTTGGAGCCTGACAGGATCCAACAGGGATTGTGATAACATGGTAAAGCAGCCAGACAGTGGTGTCACTAGTGGTATGTGGTGAATGTGCCCTGGTGGATTCTGCCTATATGTGTCAGGTCAACAAAACGAAAGGACATAAATATAGGCGTGCTCTGCTTTGTCCATTCATGGCTTTAATAGCAGGAAATGTTCCTAAAACCAATAAAACAACCCTGGGCATATCCTCTCTCCTTTGCTTCGTATCATAGTTATTGCAGCATTGTTCTAAAAGTCAAGAAAAACATCATAAATAGTGCTTGCAAAGTTCAAGAAACTGGGAAAGCTGCACTAGTATGCCTAGTTGTCGAGGTTCAAGATAAATGGTCCCGTATGTGAGCAAAGTAGGATACATCCCACTCAATAGGCTTATTCGCATCAGTCTTTAAATGGGATTGTAAGGCTACAAAGTGTATTATTAAGACAAATTAGGTTTGAAATTAAAAGATTAGATATTGTAAGGGTGCATGGTGGCTTACATAGCAACATAGAACTGCTCAGTGTAGCTAAGACACTCATGTAAATCATCAAAAGAAAACAATAGACCACCTGATTTCAATCAACATTCGCACACTCTCACTAATCTAGCAAGCACAGCCATCAGCATTGTGCAATATGAATGCTCCTACCTCCTGAAAATCATGTCACGATTGCGTGATGGCTATAAAACATCATCAATAAAAATGATTATAGATATAAAAGCAATTATACATGCTCTAAACTGTAGTCAGACTTCTGGCGAAGTTAACAGGCCACATCAAGTTGAACAGTGCCATTAATAAAATAGTGAAATTAAAACACCAGTAATAATTAGAAACTACAAAATTCTTATTATTAGTATGCGTTTGGTCAGCAAGGTAAGAAGCAAAGCAAAGCAGTGTCATCTCTGGACGTGGAGGGGAAATAATAAGGGACTTGAAAATAGGAGAAACCCTGCGTCCTCCAACATGTGTAGTCCATTAGGCCTGCATGTCAGCCTACCTCACTGTCTGCTTCTCTGGCGTCCTCCTCTTCCTCTTCCTCAATTTCACTAAGGAGTTCAGCCAGATGCTGCTTCTCCATCTGGGTCATCAACACTTGGTCTTTACCAGCACTGGCCAGCTGTTGAAATTCCCACCATCATGAATTAAAATGAATTAAAACTAGGTTTATACAGTATTGTACCACAGTGCGGTTTCGTATAAAATTGTATTCGTACATCTAGCTTCCTCGTGAAGAGGAGAAATATTTCCAGTGGAAACACAGTGTAAAGTGGTGATTTCAGAGGCTGCACTTGGCCAAACGTGAACTCTGACATACCTCAAAGTTTTTCTTTAGAAAGTCTTGTTTCTTCTTCGCCCTGGAAGTTCCACAGTCGCTTCCTTCAGACTGCTCTTCCTCCTTATCATTTTGGCTCACATCAGAGAACCCCACCGTCCTGCACACATTGCTTCCGCCTGACAAAGCATGTGTAAATATGTAAAACGTTATTCAACCATCGAACAGTCACCACCGAAATTGTTGGAAGACAAATAAGCGGAGCTCAGCTGATACTCATTATGATTTGATTATGTTATTATATTATATGTTAAAATAATGTTAAAAAAAGAAAAGCAATAGTGAAGAAGTCTTTCTAAAACCAAGAAGAAGTGGTTTTAATGTAGCATGATGCCACATGTGAGGCATTTACACAAGCCCTGGCAATACTATTATGAAACAATTAAATTATTAGTGCAAAATAAGAACGTTTTCCCTAAGCTCATAGCGCCATCGGGTGGACAGTATTTGTGTGGGAGAACATTTTTAAATGTATTATGTATCTTCATGATGTGTATTTATGCCATATGCTCATTTCTATGATGTCAACAAATGTTTTGAATGAAAAACACACAGCTCCTCTTGCACCCAGCACAAAACAACATTCTTTGCAGACATTCATTCATATTTATCGAGACACCTTGGGCCATTTGGACAGTGCAACATTGTGAGAAGTATATATCCGTGCCAAAACAAGTTACACTGTATCTAGGCTACCCCATAACATGACATTGTCATTTGAGTGCTAAGCCTATTTACAAACTCACTTTGCTCTGCGCGTCTAGTGTCTGTTTCAAACTCTTGGTCAGAGAGTTGGGTCCCAAAAACAGGTTCAAAGTCAGCATCCTCTTTTGGTTCTTCCTCTGAAAACGTTCAACTTGTTAAATGAGAAGGCACACATGCCTGTGTAAAATCTAGCATTGTTAATGTTGATCTGTTATTTCACCATGGTTACCACCACTGGGTGATTCCAGGGCCATAAACAGTCTTGTGTTCAGAGCTTCCTGGGAACATTCTTTAGAGCTTTTTGGCATATGCTGCAGCAAAGAAATTGTCATATTTTTACATATCATCTAAAGAGTAGGCTAATGTTTGCATGCATTTGTACGTTGCAGGCAACATACCAGTAGGTCTTGCCAAAGTTTTTCTCTAAGTTCTTTTCCTTGATGTTTAACTTCTATTTCTTTGTGCAGCTTTGAAGAAAGGATTATGTCAAGTCTCTTCATTTCAGCAATGGCCTGCTGAAGATCAGGGTCCTCATTTTCAATGTCAGCAGAGACTACACAGGAATCACCTTAAATTCAAACATTTGTGTCATAATGAGTGCTGTGACCCTGAAACACGTGTTTCATATTATGTTTCATTCCACAATAAAGAGTAATAATTTACTTTACATTTACTACATAATAAAGTAGGCTACATACCTTGGTCATCACTTTTATCTGAAATGCTGTTGACAATTCCAATTGAAGGTTCTTCTGTGTCCTGAAGCATGTATGCAACAACATATAAGTTTAGTAAATATGGTAGAGTGCATATAAATGAATGTTGTCACCTACTGTACAATACCCTACATCGACATCTGTGGTTATATCTATTTTGCCATCAACGAGGAGCAGACTAGTGGAACTGCCAACTTCATCCAAAGCCAAACTCGACCACATACAATCAGCCTGCTCACTGGTTGCAGCTTCATAAATGTCTTCCACACTACGGTTACCTGTAGTCATTTTCATTATGCGTTATTTGATAGTTGTTATTTCTATATTTAACTACCTGAATACCAGATAGGTACGTATGTCAGCTGTCTAATTAGTATGGCTAGTTGTTAAGTTTGGTAACAACCTGGTAACAACCATGGTAGCGACTTTCCCGGATGTTGTAACTATGGGAATCAATATCGTTGCTATGGGTAAGTGACGAAACGGGCGAAACAGGCGCAGCTCAGCTGACAGGATTCAGTAAATGCAGCTAGCGTAGCGATAACAGGCTAGCGATTAGAATAGCGAACGTATTGCTGTACCAACGTCGGGATAAAACTGCTTTAGCTTTTTATTTTGTCTAGTAAATGTGTACGTCGTAGTATCCTGAGATAGCTGGGGTCGTTGCTAGATGTATACAGTGACAACCGGGGTGGTGGCTGAGGGTGGAGGATCGAGGTGGTGTGTGTGGTGACTGGTGAGCCATTTTGCTGGTTGCTGAACGTTAGCGTGCTAACTATGCTAATACTGTATAGATTATATTTATATTTTTACTGTATACTACTGCACCTATCTAGAAATGCTACAATTTGATAGTGTTATCGGTGGTGTTACTACATTCTAGAAGGTAGACTGGTGGAAAATACTTGTAAGGCTTATGTTGTAAGGCTCTGCCCTGAGGTTATCGTACTCCAGCTGGCTGCAATAACAAGGAAGCGACAAAAATGGGTGTGTTTAGTGAGTAGCTAAAAGGTGTTGTGAACGTACAATGTCATATCTGATCTTATCTTATGTAGATGTACAAACTACCCTACTGCATGTATTCGCTATTAGACCAATGATGCGTGGAGTTTGCCCGCTGCTTTTGTTATTGACTACAATACATTACCTTGTTCAATCCAAAGGTTATGCGGCACTGGCCTTCGCTCACTTCAATTAAAATGGCACATGTCCAAGCTACATTATGCTGAATAATTGTACCAGGTAGGTAATGTACTGTGAGGGTAGAGTCAAGTCGTTGCAATAATACATATGGAATTAAAAGTATCTGATCTGATCTGACCAGGTTGAATTGAGTCTGCGAAGGAAAATGTGTGATGGAATGCTAGAGTCAGTATCAAATACCTTATGTCCACACACCACCTCCCTTCTTCTCATCCTGACTGTGCTATCCACTGGACAAGCATCAGGTAAGAAGCAACAACTAATGTCTAAGATAATTATTTACACCTGATTAACACTGCATTCTGATTAACACTGCATTCTTCAGTGCTAAAATAAGAATGAGATAACATACAATAGTAGTTCAGTTAGCACAATTGAAGTAAGGAGCCTGAGTAAGCATCAGGCAGACTAGCCATGTTCTCTGTGGTTGTTATGTGGATGGATGATTCATTCATTCGTTCATTTATTGATGATTAATATTTGTGCTATTACTTCATACCCTTGTTTTAAAATGTAGTCAGTCACTCATTCTGGGGAAAGCTTGTTGATATTTGATCTAGATCAAAACAAAAACACCTCTCCCTTGAATGCCAGAGGTTGTTCCCTCAGCAGCCCCGCCCCCCCACATTGGAAACACATTGTGAATAGAATGTTGTTATTGTGTGTGGTCTGCACCACTTAATGTGTGTCCCTATTTACGCAGTCAGGGCTGTGTAGTTTTAGCACGCACAGAGAACAGTAAGATATTTGGTGAATTTTACAAAAAGTGCAATTAGCTTGCAATTGCTTGCTATACCTTACTACACCAAGTATGACTTAAGTGTAAAGTAATTTCTTAAATATCCCCAGGATGTGTAAGGCCATACATGGTCCAAAACAGCTGGGTCAACCTGACGGACAGCAACAGGGGCTCCTTCCCTGTGGGTACAGTGTTGCAGTACAGCTGTGACCCTGGTTACACAGCAGATGGACCCAGCATCCTCAAATGCACCATGCAGGGCTTCTGGTCCTCTGAGCCCCCTCGCTGCATACGAACTGACTGTAAGTTCATGTCTTCCAATAATGACTAGTGCTGTTAATGCCCCACAACTCTTTACAAAACATGGATATTTGTTTTTACTAATATCTTTAGTTGCCCATATTTCATTTTGCCATTGACATGTTTCCATTGGCCAGCTCTATCTGCATTTCAGTAAACCTTCGCCCACTGGCGGTGTCTTAAGGTGTGGAATGCGGTTCTATTTATTGGGCGGCAAGCCATTAACATTTAATATCTGCAGGTTTCTGAGCTCCTCCGTCAATTTGACTATACCTTTCGAACGTTGCATTCCTTGACGCACCTTTCCTTTAGAAAGCATCCAGGCTGTGTTGACAGGCTTAAGGACGTGCAGTGTTTTGTTAAATTCTATTTACAGTATTTAAAAAATATATATCTATAAATCATAATACTCTGATTTGGTTCTTTATATTAGTCATGGCCTACATGTTTCACATCACTTACTCACTGTGTTAGGTGGCCATCCATCATTCTTATATTCATGTATTGTTGTTTAACTTTTCGCTGTCAGCGTGTGTACCCCCATCGGAGCCAGAGAATGGGGGCTTCACCTGCCACCCATCCCCCTGCAGGAGGTTTTCCCATGGCACTGAGATTAAGTTTTTCTGTGACGACGACTTCATTCTGAAGGGAGACCAATATCTGACGTGTCAGGACGGGCAGTGGGATGGTCCCCTACAAATACGATGTGTCAGCCAAGGTTGGTCGCTCAGTAAAACTCAAATGTTTTGCTGGCACTAGGGATATATACGATATTATCGTTTCTTGCATAAAAAATACTGATGATAATTTAGGGCTGTGCATTTCATCGAATTTTAATTGTGATTTCAATGTTGGCTCTTAATAACAATTACAGAAACAATGTTATCGAGGAAAAACTAATATTTTGCACATTAAGTTTTGCAAGTAAACTCTTATTTTGTCTTGTGTTCTGAATGGCAGGTGCATGCTCACTTTCGCCCTTTACAGGATAAAAGTAAAATATCAACATGACAAGTGTTAAGGGATATTTCACAGTTGAATTTGTTTTTACTGTTCATTTGTTTCACTGTTTAGGTGCAGTAAATGCAACATCTTTCCAAGTCAATGAGTAATCATATTAAATAATCGGGATTTCAATATTGACCAAAATTATCATGATTATTACTTTTTCCATAATCGACCAGCCCTATGATAATTGTTCTGTGGTGAATGTCTATTATTGTAATTATCGCGAATATCCTCACATAAGTATGAATATTTTCACGTGACTTGAAAAATGCTGTATACTGTAGCACACTTGTGCATTCAATCACCACCATGGCTGAAGGCTCGGCTTGTTCATTGTGTCCTCCACATAAAAAAGATACATCGGATTTATTGAAATAATAAAGTACACAAAAGAGATACAGTACATGTGTCATGATAATAAAATGCCATTTTAAGTATAATAATAATAATATAATAAATGATCGCGATAATATCTTATATCGAACTTTTTTTGGCCAGGATAATTGTGACATACATTTTTCATATCGACCTATGCCTAGCTGGGACACACTGTGATGTTACATAAAATAGTTACCCTCCATGCCTTTAAAATAATCCATTGTAAGCAGACTTACCTCTTTCAGCGATTAGCATTAGCGCTATTACTTTAAATGTGTTTGATGAATTGATAACATGTCAACTCTTAACTAATGTAGCAGCCGTTTCCTCTCCATCTCAGGCTGTGTGAGGCCTTTCACGGTGCAGCATGGCTCCACTAACCTGACGGAAAGCAACAGGGGCTCCTTCCCTGTGGGCACCGTTCTGCAGTATAGGTGTGACTCAGGATACCTGACGGACGGTCCCAATATCCTCACCTGTACCGCACTGGGCCACTGGTCCACTGAGCCCCCGCGGTGCATACGCACTGATGGTACAGATATGTCTCCTCTCATTCTCACTGTCACTCTGTGTGTGTGTGTGTGTGTGTGTGTGTGTGTGTGTGTGTGTGTGTGTGTGTGTGTGTGTGCGTGCTTACAAATGCTTTGGATATCTTAGTGGTCACGACACGCAACTGCAGTCTGTTGTTGTGGAAGTTGAAGCATGTAAACAATGACCTCACTCTCTATGTAAGCACCCTGTAATACTGGTAACGCCTCCCGCCATGCCTATTCATGGTTTATGGATTAAATCATTGTTTTATTCTGGATGTTTATGACAGTCTGCCTGCCCCCATATGAGCCTGAGAATGGTGGCTACATCTGCCACCCGTCCCCGTGCCGAAGGCTTTCCCATGGCACTGTGATCGAATACTTCTGTGATGAAGGCTACATTCTGAAGGGAGACTACAAATATCTGACCTGCCAGGACGGGGAATGGGACAGCCCAATGCAGATCAGCTGCCTGCTGGATCAAGGTACTTTTATTCATTTATATAGATAGATATAATTATTTATTATTTATTTAGATAGATTGATTTATTGATAGATAGATAGATGGGTTTTATGTTTGGAGTGGCAACAAATGTTGGATTAAGCGATTTCATTGTGTCCATATCTATATCTACATCTCTCTTAGACAGAGATCCGGCTCTGCCATTGGGCATGCCCACCTTGTCCATAGTGGCGTCAACAGCCAGCTCAGTGGCCCTCATATTGCTGCTAGTGGTGCTGTTTGTGCTGCTACAGCCAAAACTCAAGTCCTTCCACCGGTGAGTACAGTTGCCATGCGTTTCCTAGTAGGGTTGGGCCGATAGATGATGCCAACGTCGAAGGCTGACAGACATTCTTTTTTCTTTTTTTTTTATCACGATGCCTCCTCAACATGATGATTTAAAAAAAAACTTTTTTTTTTTTTTAAGTGGGCAAAAAGTGGCAAACCAGCGTTCTAGCTAATAAATATCTAGTGAAACTCTGCGTGCAATATGCTATCCGTTAGGTGATCAGGCTACTCATATTCTCTTCCCCTATTTTTCTCTCAAACACACGCCTCTCATACCCTGGCTATCAATAATCTTCATTACCAAACAAAACTATAAAGTAGGTTAATGTATTCTGTACATCTATCACACATCTCTCTGCACCCGATAGAATAATGTATTTGTTTATTTTGTATCCTCTAGACTAGACACACACTCTGTTAGGTAAGATTGGCAATGCAATCAATGTATTATGTTAATGTAATACCAATAACAAAACGAAACAAGGAAATAGTTTACTGCTTACCCACTTTCCTGTAGCCTACCATGATATGGTTTGCTAGCTGTTTTGCTAGGGCCCGTTGCGCGTGTTGGCGATGTAGTGTTTTCCGTGCACACGCTCCGTCTTAATCTATCTATCTTATCTGCAAATTACGTGAGCACAAATCTTGCACACCAGCTCAGAAGTGGCTGTCCTCTTTAGGTATAACCAGGTACAAACCAAAGTACTGCCAGATAGATTAAGTTGTGGCTTTTTAGTGACTACGTTTGTCACATATGTCACGCATACGGTACTGTAGGCACTATGGCAGACAAGTAAGGAAGACCGGAAGAACAGGGAGGATGGGCTCAATGTGCATACGATGTACTAATGCATTACTACCACTAGTATTATTATTATTATTATTATTATTAGTATTATTATTGTTGTTGTTAATAATAATATATTTTATTTAAAGGCGCCTTTCAAACCACCCAAGGTCACCTTACAAAACTAAATAACAGTGTGACAATAAATCAATTAAATCAACAAAACAATATTACAGTGCACAAAATCAGTAAGGTTCTAAATTAGAACTATTATTAAAAATATTAATAATACACTTTATTTATAGCCCCTTTGAAAACAGATTTTACAAAGTGCTTTGACAGACAAAACAGATCAGAAATGAATATGACAGCAATTAATATCATGAATTATTTATTAACTAGTCATAAAACTTGACTTAAAGAATTTAAGGAAAGTTCATTCATATTCTATGGTTACTGGAGGATTTTGTCCGAGCATACAGTGCATGGTACCTTGCTACAGTATGTACAGTACATGGGTATATCAGTGCCCATGCTGCAAACCCACTATAACCACCCAAGGTGGTCATAATGATTTGGCTCCTCGGTGTATAGGGCAGTATGAGACTTAAAACGACCACAGGTGCTAACACTTTCCTGGGTCACTATGCAGGCGGGAGCCAGGTGTGTCAGGCCAGCATGTGTCCATCATGGTGGAGGGGGTCCAGGTGACCCTGCCCTCCTATGAAGAGGCTGTGAGTGGGGCGGGAACCTCCGCCAGGGCTTTGACTCATGAGTCCCGGGTCCAGATAGTGCTGTCAGAGGGCCAGCACAGCGCAGGGCTGGAGGCTGGGCCCTCCATGCCCTCCAGGCCCTCGTCGCTCACCCAGCAGCACTCGGAGATGGCCGTGGTCCACCCCGCACCCCTGTTATCTCCAACCTCGCGTTCATCGCCCCCGGCTTCCAGATGGGCCGCCCTGGAGCAGGAGGGGGCCGCAGCTCCTCCGCCCGCACCGAGGAGGCCCTCCGTGGGCAGCGACCAGCCCAGCCTGCCCCTCCTGGACTCTGAGATGGATGACTCTGACGGTAAGGTGTTTCTCCTTTAGACTTAACGTTCCCTGTACTCAACCTTCCTCCTGTTTATGCCACCTTGTGTTTTCTTCCCTGTTTTCTCCAGATATGCCTTTGTTAAAGGAGGCCTGAAAACTGCAGCATCCCTTTAAAATGAACCAGAGACCAGCACTGCTGTAGCGTTGTGAATAGTTTGTTGCTACAGCGCCTCTCAGTGCAGACTAGCCAAATAATGAGGCGCAGAGTCAGACCGTTGCCCCACTCTGAATAGCCCCCCTTCATCCGCCAAAGATGGCCAGGGAGGAGACTTATGTGTTGTACATACATTATTTGTTTGTATAGGAACTGCTAGGTCTAATGTGTGGCCTAGGTTATCTCGGAAGCGGAAAAGGTAACAAATAAAAAAGCCCTGTAAGAGAAAGTGTGTGTTAACACTGAAAACTAATCATTTCATCATAATGTCTTGTCAACTCTGTTTTTGTCTTCTATTACATTATTTAAGACCCACTTTAGGAATGATGCATGAAGGCCAGGCAACCTAACTTGTCTCTGTAGCCTGCCCACTCTCACACTATTTTTTTGCACTTTTGAGATCAAAACAATGAATCACTCTTTCGGGTGTTGTTATTTTCACACTGCACATAGCTTTCTAAGTATGATGTTCAGTGGTATATTGGGCAGGTAATTCCTCTCCTTAGTTTCCAGCCTGCTTTCATTATCATACCAAACCCATCTAGCCTTTCCAACGCAGGTATCTAATCTCATATTTATATCCTTAGCCCTTGCCCCAATGGCCTTAGCTTTTTGCTTCTATGCACAAGCATCTGCAATGGTTTGCTTTCATTGGAATTGTAATAATGAATCAGTCAGGATCCCTGACTGAGTTAACTGCCTCCACAGCTTAATGGTATTGCGTTGCTTTTGTCAGACACCCACTTTGTACACTTGGAAATATTGTACATTTAATTTATTCAGGCTGCTATACTCTTCCATTAATGAAGTCTAAATGGGGAAAATAAAATTAATTATTCAAATTGCTGTTGATCGGCCATGGTTATTTTTGGATACATACAGAAATACATTAGTTATTGTATCTTAGTGTAATAGCAATATTTACATTGTTTTACTTATGATACATTTTCTTTTGGGCTTACCAATGGGATATTTTAAGTCATTTTAATATTTATTTGTTAAAAAACAATTATTAGATTTAATTTCACTCTATGCAATATGCAGGTGGTAATTGTATTCAACTATAATTTGAAGTGTGTATATTGCATTTATGTTTATTGTAATAGGAGTTTGGCACAATCTGCCCACTAAGTGGTATTGTAATGCTTTCTGCAGGTGATCTTCGGGATTATCACAATGAATGAAAAAATATCTTGCATAGAAATGTATACATTTTTATAAACAAATCCAACCAACATAAATCAGTTTACAAAATAACGATGTTACAACAATCTTGTAGAAATGCCACGGCTAATGTGTTGTGTTATTTTATTTTTTATAAATAGCTAATTAAATCCCCAATACATTCAACCTTCCATTGCATAGTTTTGACCCCTGTGCTCTTCACTGTTGTGATGTTTCGTAATCGCCTATGTCTTCTCAGTTTGGCTCCCCGGCTTTACTTTAACTTTCTTCACTGTGGAGAACTGAACAGCATTGCACATGGTTTTATCTGTGCAAGAGAGCAATTACATATTGGATTAGTTTAATACGTTTTATGAATTTAAATTAGGCTATCAATGTGTTTTTGAACCCACCACCTGCCCTTATGTGCTCCAGTATGCTTTCAGCTGTGACATTTACCCTCAGCTGGTGGCTTCAGCATTTCATAACATCTGAATAGCAGGATGAAAAGCAGGGCTTCACCTCCCTGAAACACCATGTAGATCAGGGGGAAAAGATACAGGGCTCCAATGGCCTGAGGGCAAATGGCCACCTTCAAGATGGTGGCACACAGCGGGATGTTCTGGCATCCCGTTTCCATGGAGATGGTCCGTCTGCATCTGTGTGATTTGGAGCTATGTTATCAGCTGTTATTAAACATTCTACTCTAGATATATGCATATATATTGTTGACTGCAGCATTTAGTTTGTCTTACTTGTGGCTGACTTTGAAGAGGGTAGACATGACATATCCAAGCGTGTACCCAGCCAGAGGCATTAACGCAGCCACAGCCATGAGTTTAGGGGAGAGAATGACCCACACTTTAACACCTAAAGTCATGCCAGACATGATACCAACTGCCACGGAGGAAACGAGACAGATACTGAGACCAACCTGTCGAGAGGGTACTTTAGAGCAAAGGCATATCATAGAATTTAACCACAAAAAAAACAAACACAGTCTAAAAAAGTGGCATGTCTTGACAGGATTGACTCACTTTGATCGTAATTGGTGAATACTTTGGTTTGTGGTGGTTGATCGTTATGCCAATGCCACACGGTGCCAGGGTCAGAATTAGAGCGATGATGATGCCGGTGTAGGGTACTACATTCTGCACATTATCAAAGACTTGGGCGTAGAGAAGCAGTAACATAGGCATCATCACCAGGGCTACGACTGTTGAGAAGGTGGTCATCACTATGCTGCAAAACATGAGACATGAATCGGCATTCAAATGGCAGCCCAGCTCCATGCCAAGGTACAGCCTGTAGCATCGCATAATAAGCAATGGGATGTGCATAAGACAAATAGTAATGTTCTGCTTTTGATTTTGTTTTGTTTATTTGTGGCATGTCAGACACATATAATATAGATAACTTTCCTTAAATACTGGTATTCAATTACCTTACCTGAGGTTCATGTCCCCCTTTAAGGCCAGAGAGAAAATGTTGGACAAGTTTCCCCCTGGACAACAACCAGCAATCAACACAGTCACCGTCTCCATGGATTCAAGTTTGAAGACTTTTGCCACGCAGACTGCAGTCAGGGGCATTATACCAAACTGTGCCAATATTGCGATGGCAACTCCTTTTGGCTTGACAATGTGAGACTTGATCTTGGAGATTTCCATTGTACAGCCAAGGGAAACCATGGTGATGAAAAGGATGATTACGGTGAAACTGTTAATGGCGTTGTCCATGGTGGGGGAGAATGTATTTTGGTGGCTTGAGCTCCCATTGAGTGAAGCATTACAACCATTATGGCTATAGATTTCTTTATCAACTTCCTTTGTCAGGTTCATGGCGACAATTCCCCAGCTTTTTGTTTATGATTTGGCTTTACCCTGATACAATGTAAAAAGAAGTACTTCAGTGGAGATAAAATAATGTTAATATGGCCCATCAAATAAAAAATGGGAGGGATTAACAGACAAATACTGTATTTAGTATGTTTTATTATTTTTAATATTATCTCAACAGCCGAAACCAGTCTTAATGGTATTCATACTAAGAGCTCTTTAACTATTTAAAATTTGGATTTGAATGATTTGAATGTAGAATTCAGTTCTATTCATCAAAGCTAAATCAAATACAACAGATAGGTTATGCTAAGAATTGACTTACAGTAAAATAGCTACAGTAGTCACAAGTCGGGAGCCTAATGGATGCTTAAGGGTTCAAACCCACAAACGAAATGTTGAGAAACAACCACTAACCAACTTATCCCCATTTAAAGTATTTACAAGACTGTCTTATCACTAATAGTGATGCAGATTTTCTTACCTTATCAGTATGCTGCTTGAATTTATGATCCAGCCTGTTGCTTTCAGTCCCTTGATTCCTTCTAAACAACATCTCCCCCATCCTCCCCTCCTCACATTCTTCTCTCTCACCCCATTTTATTTACTCCTCAACTCCCCCCCTCCCCATCAAATGGGGGCGAAATCTCATGGACAAGGGAGAAACTTTTTCAGATGTTTAAAGTGAAACACACAACACTGAAACACTGCTGCCACTTGAACTCCTTTGACATTAAATGTTTTTGCTATGCTATATATTATACTCTAATAAAGAATACGAATGAATATATGTTTTGTCACTATTTCCAATAAAGGTAGCGGTGCTTTAATGTTACCAGAGGCGTGTTTAGGACATTTTTACTGTGGTGGCACAGGTGGCCAACAGATTAATGGTGGTGGCCACAGAAGAACATATAAAGTAATGTGCTTTGTAACGTGATAGTCAAGCGTCAGGTGTTAGTACACCAACATAATGTAGTCTACAGGCGTGTTTTAATCTAAGGAGAGAATAACATGTGTGGTAACCAAATAATGATAGTCCATGTATTATGTACAAAAAACGGGGAATTGTCATGTTATTGACTCAGAATATATTATTGGTTTCTAACATAATATTTAATATACAATAGTAGATAAAAATAACATTCAGTATGGTTAATGCACATTAGACACAGCCTGTCTAATGTGCATTGTGCATAGATTAAATTAGTGATATTTGAGTAATGCCTCTTTTACTCTTTAAACCAGGGGTGGGGAACCCTGGTCCCGGGGACCCACTGCCCTGCATGTTTTAGATGTCTCCCTGCTCCAACACACCTGATTCAACTTAATGGTGACATATGCGTCGCCTGATAACGATCCATTCATTTAAATCAATTTCCCCATCCCTGCTTTAACCCATTCCTCAAGGGAGCAGTGGGCAGCCGCTGTGCAGCGCCCGTGGACCAACTCTAGAATGGAGCCAGTGTCACTGGTCAGATGGCACTGGCTGGAGAGTGAACCTAATGTGTTTTTAGAGCACAATATGGAGCAAAAGCTCTATTTCGCTTCAGTGAATGACAATTAGGCTGTGTGCCCAGAATATAATTGTTTTTGTGGCCCTAATGAGGCCTTTTATTCACTTATATTCATTTCCAAAATAACAGAAAACGAATGTATATGCCATCAGTGTTGTGCAAGTCACTCAGGAATTGTTACTTATTACTCCTTCAAAAAGATATAATATTATTTACTTATTACTGGGTATTATAAGTAATTAGTTACATTACTAGTTACATTACTATATTACGTTCACCATCACTACTGTGTCTCACCCCTCCCGAAAAATGACAACCTACACCAGCTCATTTTAGAATTGAATGGTCTTTGTTGGAACAATCAATCAATCAATCTTTATTTATATAGCGCTTTTCATACAAATTAATGTAACACAAAGTGCTTCACACTACGTCATTAAAAACAATAAAAAATTAGTAAAAACAATACAATATATAAAAAATAAAGTAATACCACCACTCATGTTACACTCATCATCCCAACCCTCCAATCACAAACAAACATCGCACCATCCCCAAAACATGAACCACCAGGACCCCAGACCTGCTCCCCACAACAATAATTATAGGGTTGCAAGCAACACTGGGAAGTTACATCATAATGATGTGTCTTGGTGAAGGATTCGCTGCCATGCCTTAGACAAGCCGTTTAACGAAAACTAATAATATTCACAAAATGTGATCGACAGGGTCTTATGTCTTTTCTGAAACAGTTTTGAAGTGGATTCGTCAAAATAATAATATTCATTAGGGATACAATAGGGTCCTTACACAGTGTGTGCTCGGGCCCTAATAATAATAATCATTAAGGATCCAATAGGTTCCTCACACAGTGTGTGCTCGGGCCCTAATAATAATAATAATCATTAGGGATACAAAAGGGTCCTCACACAGTGTGTGCTCGGGCTCTAATAAAAATAATCATTAGGGATACAATAGGGTCCTCACACAGTGTGTGGTCGGGCCTTAATTATTGTTCCAAAGCGGAGGTTTGGCCAGAGGAGTCCCCTGGGCTGCAGGATGCCTCTCGTATATTATATCTAAGGGAGTGTCACATATTTTATGTTCCTAGTAGACACACAGCATTGCTCCTTCCGAATTAAATATATAAATAAAACCATGTCAATACTGTCCATACGCACCTTAAGGCACTTAACATATTGACAGTAGGATCCCTGTATGTCTTTTAATCAGGTAACTGAATGATCACTGCAAAGGGTGGCATTACAGAGATCACCCACGAAACCTTGTTTTACGCATGCGCGGTGTATGTTTTCCTGTCCATGTGTAGGCGAATCACGTGTAGGGAATCCGCTCACCGTCATGTCCCTACTGTAGCAGCTACATTTTGTGATATTTTTTTTTATTATTTGTCGTTGCTGTCCCTTGGTTGACAATTGTTCAATCTATCTCAACGTATCCCTCACCGAAGAATGAGTGACAACGATGACATCGAAGTCGACAGTGATGTATGTTGTTTATTTATAAATGGCGATAGCTAGCCAGCTAAGTTTAGCTACCGTACAGTAAACCTGTCAGTCCTGATACCGTAGCTGGGTAAATTAGCTCGGTGGGTTATTTTGTGTTTAGCTCCATTAGCTTTGAATGCCTTCAACGTTGACATGTTATTTTCTTAAAATATTAGGGTTTTATAGATTGCACACATTACTGATCACTAAAGTATGAACACATCTACATTAGTTCAGTGCTTTGAGGCCCGTTAACATTAGCATGCTTCATTAATAATGTTACCGTAGCTCAGTGCAGTAGGTTCGTTTGAATTATTTTTGCTATTATGTAAGCCAATTTGGTGATTTAATTCGATTAAATAATTATTATGCTCAACATATGTCCGTATCGATTAGGCACAAATCATGCTACAACGTTACTTGCATGCCTATACGCGGTAATGTTTTGTTGTAGTAACAGCTGTATGAGCAAGGAACCAGCGAACCACTGAGCCCTGGTTACCAGTATCCCTTTAGTCAGATTTGGGTTCCGCAGAGAGTCGCAAAAGTTTTTTATGCTGCTATATGATTTTGTATTTTAGTTTCTTTATCTCTCTCATTCCCCACCTCCATTGTTTTTGGTAATTCTTTAATTTATTTACGAGAGATCAACAAATGCCATACTGTTTTTTTAGTGCTTTTGATATTGATAAGTAGTATAGCCGGTCAATGTTGACACAATATTCAAAATTCTAAATGCAACGTACTGGATTTGCATAGTGTTCCTTTAGCAGAATGCTGTCCAACTATGCTTTTAGACGTGTTAGGTGTCATGCCGAGTATGGAAGCATCATGTCATGTACTGTATCTGGTCAGATAGGCATTTCCCCTCCCCTATGTTATTATGCTTGATATTAATTCCCCAGTGATGATAAAATACATTATTACTCTGTTACAAATAGGCCCGGTTTATCTACTGTTTCCACTTAATCCAACATGGGTATGGATTTCAATTAAGCAATTGGAGTCAACACAAGTAGGCTGTTCATCAGAAATCAATGCCACTATTAGGCAACTGTTTTTGAACCCAGCACCTTTCAGATGGATATGACATTTTATGCATGTGTCTCTGGAATAGCCTAGACATTGATTCATAGCTGTAAACCCTACAATGGTGGCAGTGATATTGGCAATGTTGTAATATTCAACCAAGATGGCTAAGTATTTAAATGTATGTTGTGTGTTATGCTGTTAATTAATTGTAGTCCAGAGAAGTTGAATATGAAAGTACACATTGAGTCTGTCAGAATCCACCTAAAACCAATTCCACTTCCTCTTTCTCGCTCACGTGTAAACATATTAGGCATATTTATTGACTGGTATATTAGGCCTATTCATCTCTCAATGTCCGATCTGGTGTTTCGTGAACATTGTAGAATGTGAGTCGACCAACATTCACAGCGCACATAATTTAGTGCTTATGGGGGGGGAATTTCAAAATACATTACAGTGCCGTGCATCATCTAGGTAGCTACAGCAGAAAGATTAGCTTTGTCTATTACACACAAAAAGGTAGATAGGATTGCTACCTATACCTTATTATTATTCACTTTCATTGCACTGTACATTCCCTTAGTTCCCTTATGTATGTAAGTCATGTCTGCTCTGCTTCACTAAAATATGTTTAGGACAGCTTGTTTTAAGGCAGTCCACTTGTCAAAAGTTACTAATATCACAGTAATAAAGTACTGCGCCACACCCTGGTGTCTGGTTGTGATACTATCGTGATAAGATTGTGATGAATGTGATAACCCTGGCTAGATAAAGGCTTCACCATTATTTCCCACAGCGATCTTTAAAAGAGAACTGGTGGAAGATGCAACCTAGAGCCAACAAGCAACTCTATATTTTTTTAAATGTATAATTGCCCAATGTGTTTATGATGGCTATTATGGATAGATTATTTGTTCTTGTATTTTCTTTCTGAAATTGTTGATATATATACCACTCTGCCACATTTGCAGGCAGACAAGCGGGCGCACCATAATGCGCTTGAGCGCAAACGCAGGGACCACATTAAAGACAGCTTTCACAGTTTACGAGACTCAGTTCCTGCATTACAAGGGGAAAAGGTGAGAAGATTAATGGTGTTTTCACAAATAGATAAATTGGTAATGTTTTAAGTAGAAAAATAGACCAGTTTGCAAATGAGTTGGGCTTACAATGTGGAATATAAAGAGATCTCTGCTCTCTTTCTGGTCTACTGTCTTAAGTGCTGGAATAACAACACAAAGGTTGTTTTGTGTTCACAATTTACAAATAAATCCGCGTTGGAAACGCATCACAAACAATCTGAACTTGGACCATCTCCTGAGACTGTGGTCATCCTGCTTGTTGTTGGGGTTTGGTCTGTTTACATATGGCCAGAAATATTGTAGAATTAACAGGCTGTGTGAAAACACCCCCCAAGTATTCATTTTCTACATTCCAAACATATATTCCAATGTTTGTTTACCAACACGAAGACACAACTGACGACGACGACATGGTCTAAAAGGTTTATTTCCCTCATAAAGTTATAATTTTACAGTGAGTCAAAGGTGAAATGTTTTTGCATGATCATATTACTTAACGATTAGCCTTATAGTTCTTTACTGTGTGTTGCTTTATGAATAACGCAACATTGGCCAGTGGCTTAGCTGTGTAATTTGTGCTGACAGAGTTCTGTCAAACAGGCTTCCCGAGCACAGATTCTAGACAAAGCCACAGAGTACATACAGTACATGAGACGAAAAAACCATACCCATCAGCAGGACATCGATGACCTGAAGAAACAGAATGCATTGTTGGAACAACAGGGTAAGTGGAGCAACTTTTGGTGCTACGGCTGCGCTCCGATGGGCTGCTCTCCAATGGGCTGCTCTCTGCCTAATTGAACAAACTTGTTTCAGTAGGGAGTGTGGTATCTTCACATGCAACAGCTGACCTGCTACAGGGCTAGCTAGCGGGGTGGTTAACTTGAGCAGGGCCAGCAGTGGCAATTTGAGCAGTTGTGGATGTAGGAGGTCTCAAATAGACAACCTTGTTGTGTGAATTATCTTGGTGATGGGCACGCCACATCCAGTGTAGTTAGTGTCGTTTTTGTTGTTCAAGCCTGGTATAACTTCTGCGAATAGCTTTATATGCAGGGGAGTGGAGAGAATTGCACATACTGTATCTTGTGATCTTAATGGCTTCCCTGTCTTGTGGGTTTTATTGCAGTACGTGCGCTGGAGAAGGCCAAAGGGAACAACCAGCTTCAGGCCAACTACTCTTCAGATAGCAGTTTGTACACCAACCGCAAGGGGGGCGCTGTATCTGCCTTCGATGGCGGCTCTGACTCCAGCTCAGAATCAGAGCCAGAGGAGCTTCCGGACAAAAAGAAGCGGCGTGTGGAGCCCAGCTAGATTGGGACCCTGCTTTCCCACCAGACTTATCTTGTTGACCAGCCCCAATTCCTCCTTCCGGTCCACACTCGATCCAGCCTTCCTTCCTATGCCAGTCCAGGACACAAGGTGGAATCTGCGTGAATGAGGTGCTATTGTGTATAAATTGCTTCTACCGTTCCTTTCTTCTAGCCAACACCCTGCCACTCCCATTGTGGTGCAGAAACAACTCCCGACACCCCCAAAGTAAGGCAGCTCTGCAGTTTTGAAGGAACTTATGCTTTAAGAACCTCCTAAAAATGTATAATCCAGTGTGAAGATCACAAGGTGTAAAGCTTTAGTAAAGCTACAACAAACCCATATTTTTCTTTTAAACCTGAAAACATGTTAGAGAGTTTTGTTTCGGAACTTTGTGAAGTTATCCTTAGGAATAGATTACCTTTTTAATGTTTGTACTTTTTTTCCAAAAAAGAATGTGAATTTGCTTTTGGGGAAAAAAAGTGATGCAACCCTCCTAGATGGCTGAAGTTGTGTGTCTTTTAAATGTTTATGTAATCAAATGAATGCCTATATTTAAAGTGATATGATAAAATAGATTTATAACATATTGTACTTTGTTGTTCGGCTTGAAATATTTCAGTGGAGACAGGTAAATGAACAATATTTACAATATTTACTTAGAATATTTTTCAATTAGCCAGTTCTACTAATTGTTTTCTTCAATTTTTATTCTTATGATATGGATATTAAAGAAGACCCCCAAATGGAAACTGAATGTTACAAAATAGTAAAAGGTGGTGACCTTTTATTTTTGGTTAATTGATAAACTCCATATCAGTGTGTAGTATTTAACACTGTATACTCTTTAATGTTGTAATTTCTGCAAAGAAATCCATTCTATTTGCTTGTCCTGGGAATGTTTGATATGTTCAATTTTATTTTATTTTTGAAGAGATTGTGTACGAAAATCAATATTTGTTTATTCCATTCCATGGAAATTACAGGTATGTTGTACATACAGCCAACTATTGTCTTGCAAGTTAAGGCATTCCTTTACTATGAGACTATAAATAAAATTATTTTATCCTTTTGGCAAGTGAATTTGATATTAGTTTGCATAGCTAGACTGCACACTTTGCAACAAATGTAGTTATATTAAGCAAACCGTTAACATGCTGTACGACATTGTAGCTTATTCTTTATCCGGTGAAATAGATTGACTTCAAAATAAAAGCTACAGTTATCATAGTCTATTATTTCATTTTATGTAGGCCTGCTGTGTCGTTCATAGCGTTAAAACCAACATTTAATTATTTATGTATCTTACCGGAAGTATTTATCTTGTAACATTGTCTACAATGTTAGAGATAAGATACATACGCATGACATCCACGAATGCAAGTGGCCGTAGTCACAGCTACAGCCTACATGGATAAGGCATGCTTTCTCTATGTCGCCTATATTTGTAGACATGGCCAAACAGTACGATATTTTGCTTAGACTGTTGCTTTTAGGAGATTCTGGTGTCGGGAAAACGTCAATAATGCGCAAGTTCACAGATAGTGAATTTCACTCTGCACATATTTCTACTATCGGTAAGTTGGTGAGCGTTTCAAAGATGGAAGTTTTTAGGATTAACATTTGAGTAAGCCAACATAAACTACATTTTATGTATGCCAACATAAACTACTACACTAAGCTACATTTAAATTGTAATTGTCCTATTAACCTACGTTTAAATTGTAATTATATTAGGCTCTAATGTTCAACCATTACATTTAAAATCGTCGTAGTATTGTCGTGGAAGGAAGAAACATTTGCGCTAGAATTGTTTTTATATTTAAATAATAAAATATTTCATGTCACCATATATCAGGCAGACTGACAACGAGTATCAGATCTTGGTGCAAAAACATTAGCCTACTCTGACTGCCTAAAGGAAATGTGTCTGTTTTCTGTTTTGTTCTCCATATGTTGATTGATATAGTAGCACATTAGTTCTTTATACGAACTAATGTTAATCTTTTGTTTACTCTGTGATAAGCTAATGAGGATACGTTTTTAGAGAATGGGTGTTATTCATGCTCAGTTATGGGTATAAGCAAATTGTCTTTATTTGTATTTTGTTTTTCTTCAAATTGTCAGAGACATACGCTCAGTCTGTTTTATCTGGCAGTGCGACGAGTGATGACTACAGTATATGACATTTAGTCACCACCACACTATTTGGATAGACTACCATCACGCTGAGAAAACAAACCCACACAAAAGCCAACTATGGCCTATCTAACCGTAACCTAAAATGTACTATATCAAGAGAGTATACCTTTAACAAGTCTGTGCTACATTATACAATACATTTTAAAAATGACCCCTTTCAAAACACTCAAGGACAGCTTACATTGCAAGTAGGCAAATAAAATAATATAAAACATTTGGCTGAGATACTATAGTAATACATTTGACCAAGGCAGGAATATACATTCTAGAAACAAGACACACCCAAACCAAAAAGATCTTGGAAATAAATATACAAAACAAATCAAATAAAATAAAAATACATGCTTGTTGTGAGGGCAGAGGAGTCAAGTGACAGCAGAAGAAGGGGTCAAATGTCACAGGCAGAGGTTTTGAGGAGCTTAGCTAACGAGGTGACTGTGGTAGCATGTCATATGTGCAGGGGAACGGCGTTCCAGAGTCTGGGGGCAGAGCAGCTGAAGGCACGGCCCCCCATGGTGGAGAGGTGGAATGGGGGGTGATGCCAAGACCTGTAGAGAAGGAGCGAAGTGATCGGGAGGGAGTATATGGCAGGAGAAGGTCAGATACGTAGGAGGGAGCCAGATTGTGGAGGGCCTTGTATGTGAGGAGGAGTCTTAAATTTGATATGAAATTATACAGAAAGACAATGAAGTTGAATCTGAATTTCGGTGATGTGAGCTGTTGTACTTACTGTTGTTGAGTTTGAGGGCGTTTAGAGTCATCCAGTTCTGAATGTCCTAAAGGCAGTTGGTGAGGGAGATGTGGGAAAGGGATGTGCTGGGTTTGGTTGAGATATAGAGCTTGGTGTCGTCCGTGTAGTAGTGAATGTCAACATTGTGGTGTCGCATGATCGTGCCCATAGGTAGGAGGACATTTAGGAGAAAATGTGTCAATGTAACAAACTCACTCACTATTATGAGCGATAGATAGCAGCAGCAGCAGCAGCAGCAGCAGCATTTGTCAAATACTCACAAATAACTTTTTACATCCAGGATTTCTCTACTG
>JAODLL010000472.1:0-13991 GCA_026546735.1 Forbesichthys agassizii | reverse complement strand
TATTCTTCATTAGACGGTGTGAATCCCCCCCCCCCCCCCCTCCCGTCTGGCATTACCTCTGAAGTCCAGCTAACCATGTTAATCCCACCGCTGCGAACTCGGTGCCACCTCCACAGACAGATTTGGCGGCCTGCTGTCTAAGGTAATTGCCTCATTAGCGTGCGGAGCACAGGTATGGCATAAATACAAACTTTTAGACAAGTGTGAATGCAAATCCCGTTGCATGTTGGTCACTCTTTATTCACGTGATCAAAATAAAAAAGTCTGAATTATATTGGGGACCGCCAGGACTGAAATGGAAATTTCAGAATAAGTAATGCATTTTCAATGAGGTGAGCGGTGTGCGGGTTGTGCCTCTGAACAGATGATGTGCATTTAGTTGACAGCTTTCAAGTTTGGGTGTCATTAGTTTCCACCGACATGTCCTTAAAAATGTATTCCCAAACCAGGAAACTGTCAGCTGCATTCATGTGGCCATTTGGCAGGCAGTGCTTATGCAATGGTTTTGTGTTTGTCTGCCAATATGCACAAACTGACCAGCTGAGGAAGTATTCATTCCATTTTGATTCTAGCCTCCCTCGGTCTTCCTCACCGGTGTTCTGACCACTGACCTGCGTCTGCTCATCTCCGAACACACCTGCTGCACGTGCAGGGGAGCACAATCACCCTCACCTGCTGCCCATCGCCCCTATATCTGTTTCCTTGTTTGTCATGTCGGTTGTCCGTAAATTGAATGGAGCATGCGACGACGATTGCACTATTAAACATTAAAGCCTTCCCAGCACTAATGCTCATTGATCGATGAACATTGTCTTGGCTTCCTGAATCTGCGCCTGCACTCACCTCATCGCCAACAATCCTTACAATTGGTTAGAATGATTAATGAAAGCAATGATTCAAGAAGTCAATCGAATATTAGATTATATTTCTTACACTTCTTTTTACTATAAATAATATTCTATCTATCTATCTATTGTATGTGTCTCTCACATGGTCTGTAGGCTGTGTAATGCGAGAGAATGTTTGGACTCAGAGCTATTTGGCAGGACAACAGACAAAAAGCCTCTAGCAGCGTGTCCATTTTTGCAGCATAGCTCCATATTTTCTCCCCGCTATTAAGGACTCACCATTACACCTTTGGCCTCGGAGCACATCACTGCCAAGCCAGAAAGCCAGAAGACGGTCCTCATTGGCCATCTAACACTTACGAGGTTACCTTGAAGTGGCACCAACCTAATGGACGGGATGACTTTTCCATGTACCGTCGCGTGCCGTACAGACGTGGGATCAGACGCTCGACGGCAACAAATTGCGCCCCGACTGCTGATGTAATTAATCTATCTAACAAATGCGGCATCTGTTTATTCTAGAACCCTGTTTATTAATGACAGCCCAGGGGATGGCGTGGCGCCGCAACGTGTCCCCAATGTCGCGACGCCCTGTAGCATTAGCTATTTTTCCGTCATTCATCAACTTCTCTCCCAAGGGTATCCACCATGTCTGTTTGAGAAAGGAACGCTCCTGGATTTGTGTCTGAAATCCTTCCTGGTTGGATGACACCAATACGTACCTCTCCCCCTACCTGCGTGACTCCGCTCTACTGATCACCGTTCTCTACCACTCCAACTACAGCCAAACAGTGAGCTGTGTGCGGGCGCTCCAGCTCAGGCAGTGCACCTTTAAGATGTTCAAAATAGAAATTATGCAGATTTAGAAAGGATTAAGAGGAGCCTTGTGCAACCTTGGAATATAACAAATATGGAAGCCGTTAGTATACACACACACGCGCGCAAATGAGCACATTGGAAATCTGTACAGATGCAGCCCACGTCTTTCTTGGTTCAAAATAAAACGCTGATATGAGGGTAAGGAGATAACCCCGTCTACACAAGCCATCCCAGAGTGATGTGTTGGCAACTTCCACCCCCACTGCCTTGACTCACCCACACTCCCCTGAACATCGTAATCACATTAAGCTCTGTTTGATGTGTTATGTCAAGTTTAGTGGCGACCTCCCAGGAGAAGGTTCAGCTGAGATATTTAACATAGCTGTAGTCCATATGTAATTAAAAAGTATGTTATCTCTGGGCAGAATGTTATGGCTAAACACTGGCCCGGGTCCAGCCAACTCTAATATAATCCCACCCAGTTTTGTTTCTCTGTAGATGAGGTCACTGGGTCAGTAACTGCCTCCTTGTGTGCTATTCAGTGTCACTGAAACAAGGGCAGTCGTCCTTAGGGGCTAAAACAAGGGCTTCAAGATATAGCTGTACCGCCAAGCTGGTTTTTATATGATAAAGACTGCAGGGAGTCCACCCTCATCCTTATTTATGCTTGTCAGACTGCACACAGAGAACGTGCAAATGAGAAGAAAATAAAGCCAAACTCCTTCTCGCCTCCAGACTTATTGCTGCAGCGTGAACTTGGCTCAGAGACAAATATGAATCAAATCATTAAAACAAATGATGTACAGTATGCATTTGTGAAGTTTGCCCTGTGGGAGCAACTCATTTTTATGTTTAGATTTTTTTGCAATTGGGAGGTTTAATTAGCTTCAAACAATTAATCAATTCTGTTGTGCTAAGTAAATACTATGGTATGTCATAAACGATTCCTGTTTAAAATATGAGTAGCTCTTATCTCCTAGGGTTTAAATTAGCTTTTTACACATCTGACCCACGTAGCAACATGACACGCAGCAAATATCTGTCCTCTCTTCCCAGCTCAACCTTCAAAAGCACAGTTAATCAACCTGTAAAAAGCTGTGAGTGGTGGAGAAACATCCCAAGGTAGTGGTTGGGTCTTTTAGTTTCCCCTCAACTATGTCAGTGCAAACATACCAATGAGGTTCAGGAGGCTCAGAAGTTTGCAAATGGTTAAAGCTCACTCAAGGATCATAACAAACTACATATTCATACATACTGTGTACTTTCTGTGTCTTTAGATCTACTCTTGCTATTGATCTAAATGTTGATACTTGTCGTGCAAGAACACCTTGTGATATTATTAATGTCTGTTATAATATAGGTCTTTCTTTAAAGTGTTTTATAACATGTAGTTAAAGGTGCACTCAGTCCTTATGACCCTAGTTCTGTGGTCTGAGGGCTTAGAGGGCAACATGGGTCTGCAATAGGTAATAGATGTCCAACATGTGCTAAGGGCTGGGGAAGAAAATAGGAAAACAGCAGTTTGAGGCGTACTGTAATTGCCAACCACTGGCTCTATGGCTGCAAGAGCCTTGTAGGAGTCTTTGTCCAGCCAAACAGGCCAGGAAAAACCAACCGCTTCACTATGGGGGGAATACTGGCGATTGGTAATGAAGTCCCATCAGACATTTAGCATCAGCATTATGCGCATATTTTTGTATTTTTTATTTTAAGAAAGAAATAAAATAATAAAAAGATAATTTATAAAGCTACTTTTATTCCATTCTAATCCCTCTTGAAGAAGATGTGCCTATCTGCAGATGCCAATATGCAAATCATACCCGCTCTCAGCAGACAACGTAAATGCGTGGAGGCTTGATTTCTTTCACAGCTGAATTAGCTGAAGATGGCCATGCAGTGAACTGCAGGAGATGTAATTCCTTGTGTTTACACCACCGACGGAGCCTTTGTTTTGTTTGATTCACTATGCTAATATAGATCCTCTCAGATCACACACCGATACAACGTACGCACAGACAAATTCATGGTCGTGACATGCCCCAATAAATGGGCTCTATTTGTCAAATCAAACAAAAAGTTGGATTTTATTGTATTTGTTTTCACCAGGGACTGAAAATAGCGTTTTGGCAATGACAATTCTGAATGTGGTGCATACACATTTAAAATGAATCATGTATTTTAATTTTATTTTAATGTTCTATCATTTTGGGAAGTCCATTTGAGAGTTTACTTGTACTATACATAAATAGTACACTAATCAGATTGTTTTGGAACTGTACTTCATAACAATAATAATCTGCACAATCTATACATTTTACCCAGAAATTATTTAAAAAATTGTGAATCTGATACTATTTTTACTATATCACAAATGATAACAATAAGTCCTAAAATATGACCACAGTAAAACTAACAATTCCCTTTATATGTGACTCAATTCCTCAGGCCCGGTGTTTAGATTGCACTTAAGCCTTCCTGATATCTGATTGGAGCTCACAGACGACCCTGCATCGCTCATGATTTGCTCACGTTGCAGATGGAACCATTTTGCTGTAGATGCTGCTCGTGTGCAGACAAGTCTACTAGAACGTTGAATGGAGTGATCTGTATCTGATCACCTTCATGCTCTTGGAAATAGCTTTGGTTTGTGTGTTCATAGACGTGTTGGTTTCCATTTGTTTTTTGTGAACAACTGCAACCTTCCATATGCCTTCCTCAATGCGATCCAGAGAAAGCCCACCATGTTGTTACTGGCAATGAAGACAATGTAAACATTTCTGGAAAAGAGATTGTCTTGACTTTATTGGGCCTGCTCTGCAACCAGGTTGTCTTTCCTACATAATATGAATACTTTAATAAAGTATATAAAATATAAAATAAAAAACATTCACCAATAGGTTTGTGAAACGGCAATTTGCTAGTTTTAGAGCCAAATGTGATAACATTCACACCACTGACTGACAGGGGCACGTGATCTCAAAATTTGCTGAATTGATCATGTGATGTTCTCACATTGTTAACATACTGTTCTTGAATATCAAATTACCTCCTGGAACAGTTGTTGACTAAATCACAATGATGTATTATTAGAATAACTTAAATATTCAGATTTAAATCTTGGTTGGGGAATTTGGTTTTAGAAGATGAAATCATACGCTATGCTATTTCCACGCTGGTTTCCTTTTGGTTTATAAACGAGAACTAGGACATTTCTCAAGCCTTTCAATATTCTATATGCTTATAATTTCCATCTAATCTATGCTAATGTCCCCCAATAATCAAATAGCACTTGTCTTTGCTCTTTGACTTCAAGCTTGTAGCACACCTCTCTAGAAGCCTGTTAAGATTGTGAGATGGGACATTCGATATTTCTTAAAATCCTAATGGATTCAACGCCGGAAGGAAGAGGAGGAAAATACAGTGATGTCTAATTGAAATAGACTTTCCCACCTCTAAATTCTAATGAACTAGAAGGTTCAATGTCTCTTATTAGGGTAATTTGTCTATTAGCATTATAAATGACCAGCTATCTTCATTATAATCAGGGTGAGATGCATTCCTGCGCCGTGGATCTATTGATTTTTTTGGCAATGTCAAAGTGTGCATGAAGACATTGAGGCAGAGCGCACGTTTGACCCTCACACAGCATCATAACACAAGACAGGCTAGATGGGGAAAAGGAGAAGCCCTTTTGCATACTTTCAAATAATTAATAAGTAATATGAAGATACTTACTGTGGGGGGGATAGACACTTTTATCACGGGACGAACATGTCTCGCACAGTAATTCAATTTTATGTTTTCTGCGAAAATAATCCTTCGTTCCAATTACAAAGAGTTGAGATGACAAAGTGGAAAGTGTGTTATGTTCATTTGCACAAGATGTATGGATTTTAAATGTGTGTTCTCTGTATTTCACTATATATACGAAAATCAATGCAATGTGTTTGAGGAATGGCCTGATATTATGGAGTGTATTAATTGCATACTAACAGGCTAGTGTATCCTTATTTTATTCCATGAGGGGGCTATGATGAGGGCAGAAAATGTGCATAGAAATCTTTTTCCTAATTACTCTGAATTTATTATGATGTCTTTCATTTTTTGTGCCACACTCCATATGTTTAAACTCAGTTAATATTTGACAAGTGGGCTTTTTAATTGCCTGTCTTTGAAATGGAGAGGGGAACATTTGAATTTCTGGAGCACATACAAATCTGCTGTTTATCGCTCATGCCTCTTAACAATAACTGTAATGAAGAATAGCACTTTAAGACAGCTTTCCAAGCTATAATGAAAAGAATGATTAAAATGTTTTACAATAATATTGTATACAAGCCACATAATTAGACATTGCTTGATGAGTTATTATTAGGATATAAGCTTTCACCAGCTATGCGTCTGCTCAAAGTTTCATGGTATTTCGACTTCTGATACTTTTCAAATTTTCATTCAATGCGCCCAGGGTAAATATTTGAAAGCCCTTTTCAGACTAAAACAAATTTGACGCCCAAGTTGGCAAACATTTGCTGCGTATATCACAGCCAGCCAAAGATCTCCTGCAATATACAGTCCCACAAATCACGTGCCCCCCTACTTTATTATGCACCCCCCAACCCAAAGTATGATCACAATAATCTCATTTTAATTTGAGCTATATTGGAAGGCGTGGGCTGTTTTGGGGGTAATCAGATTGTCCTGTTGGAGAGAGGGGAGAGTTGGCCTGTGTTTGAGACTACTTCCAGATGGCGCTGAGCCCCACAGACTGGAGGTATAGAGGCAAAGCTGGGGACCCCTCCCATCAAAACACCCCCACCATCCCCGGCATTCATACAGTCTCCCGTGTCACCCCCACCGACCCCTCCCCCGTGTTACTCCTTTATCACCATTTCTCTCCCCTCACCTCCTCTTGTTGTCTTGACCCACTTCTCCGTGGCCGATGCTCCCCTCCCCTCCCCCCTTCTGATCCCTCCCTTTCGCCCAGTCATCCATACGGGTCTAGCTAGCATGCGTTGTGTCTCCCTCCCAGGCCAACACATCCCCACGCCTTGAAGCACCCAGCCCCCACCTCTCCCTCCTCAACAAAACCATGCCCCCCCTTTTTACACTGGTGGTAGTGGGGGAAGAAGGAGGTGGGGGGGGGTAGAATACAGCCCCGAGGGTCGGCAGCTGTCAATTAGTGATAACTGCACAGAAAGAGAAACATGCGTGCAAACACACACACACACACACACACACACACATACACACACACACACACACACGCATACACACACACCCTTCCATTCGCTCCCTTCATTAAACAGGGGGCCATCGCCTAGCAACGGTCCCGAGCAGGTTTTCATTCGGGATGCCTGGTGAGCGGCACACAGCGTTGAGGATGAGAGATGGGGAGAGCAGGAGGAGGTGGAGAGAGAGAGAGAGAGAGAGAGAGAGAGAGAGAGAGAGAGAGAGAGAGAGAGAGAGACCAAGGAGATAATGAAACCTTTCGCAGAGGCCAATGTGCCGAGAGGCAGGCATCTAACGTATCCCAATGCCGGTGGTGTTTTTTTTTTTATTTACAGCCTCCTCAATGGAAAATCAGTCGCTTTTCTCTCTCCATTATGGTATTCCGACGTCGACGAGCGACGAGAGGCCGTAACGCTATACGAGGCAGCGCTGTCGCAATCTGGGAGAGCCTTGAAGGACGGTAAAAAAAAATAAAATAAATAAAAACACCACCACTGCAACAACTTCATCCGAAAGACTAAGGAGCGACCCGGCTGTAACACGGTCACTTCATCAGCCAACCTCGTTGCCTCCTTCCCTCCAGGCGAGTTCACATCCACTGCAAACACATTAATATGAGGCGAATACGACTGCTGTATGGCCGAGGAGAACAACCCACCCCCCCTTCCCAACCCTCTTCCCCTGACGGAGTGGCAGCACAGAGGACCGTGAACAGGTGATAAATCCTTGTCAGGTTTTATTAAAACCGAGCCAGGCCAAACAGAACGCCTCATATGGAGCTGTAATACCCGAGGAGACACTGTAATGGTGCTGAGAGAGAGGGAGATAGAGAGAGACCTGCTTGGTATGCTCACAAGGAGAGGGCTACAGAAAATGAATAAACCCTTTAAGAGCCACTGTCAAGCACACACAGATGCATATAGACCTCTGTGCCCTACTGGGTTGTCAGGCAACAGAGGAAGCTGTCATCACTTGCCTTTAAATCCTGCAGTAAATGACGGGGACTCGGAATTGAGAGCGTACAGCATAATCGCTACAAAGACACTCAACCTCTAAGTCTCAATTAACAGTAAATATTCTAAATGGTCCTCTAACCAAGCAGCATCTGCCTATTTCTTTCCGTGTGAGAGACTGAAGCTCGTTGGCAGACGTGGCTGTGTGTCTGCGCTGCATGTAAATGTTTACGTTTATACCTGCAAGCAATGTCCCTAATTGCTCTATAAACACTAGCTAACTAACTAGCCATTCAGTGGTTCAGAACGTTTGTGAAAAAAACTAAAGAAAAAAACATGATCAATTTATCACATCCTATTTCCACAGGGAACTGTACGGGTCAAGTTAACATACAGTACGAACACACACACACACACACACACACCTACACACAACCAAGAGCGCAGTCCAACAATTCACAATAAAGGGGGAACATTATCTGCAGCACGGAGGCCAATTTATGCGTTTCTATAAATATTCCAGCTTCACCGCTCCCTGAGAGGGGATTTTTCACCGTCGACCTCTCGGCAGGTCAACCCTGCTGACTGGACAACAATAGAAATCATCACTTTGTTCATTATTTATTTACCTGGCAGAGGAGCACTTTTGAGACAATTAATCAAGCGGATGAAAGATTTATAAGCAGCTTGACCGGAGCACTCAGACAGTAAACGGGGCAGGTTGTCAAACGTGGGGAGTGATCTGTGCAAACCAATTACTGCGTCGTGTCACAAAGACCCAAATAACCCACGGCTCTTGAAAAACATGAAGCTGCAAAAGACGCTCGCTGGCATTAATGTTATTTAGCGCCATTACGTGATTTCAAGTATTTTTAAAAAAACAGTTTTTTATCCCTACATTTTGAAGCCTCCCATTTGAGATTTAGGCATTTGCAGAATTATTACTGCATTATTAATAAACGCTGTGACATCTCCCCGCTGAAAGGAACTACATTCAGCAGCGCCATTCCTTAGAGAGAGACGGCTGAGACTTGCAGAAGCAGTGGCCATGAGTCACCAGGGACGCACAGAAGCTCTCACACACTATAAGGATCCATGGCTGGACAGTATCTCACCCTCCTATGTAGAAACCATTTCATCCATATTGCACAAACGAGCGCACATGTATGTGCTCCAACTGTCCCGTGGCCCGACCCGTGTGCTCGCTCGCTCGCACACACACACACACATAGACACAGCACGGCTAATGAGCCAAACGGTTTCACGTGTGAACGCACACGCTGTATGCTAACACTTGTGTCGTCTCAGCACATTCGAGTTCTACCCTGACTTCCTTCCTCTCTTTCTTTTCCTCTCTCTCTCCCTCTCTCTACCTCTCTCTCTCTCTCGCCCTCATGTGTGTCTTTTGTCCTTGATGAGGAAGCCCTGGGTGGTCCCTCTGACCGCGCTGACCTCTACGCTGGGACTGACGTAAATTCGCTAACCGTTAGCATCTTGCTCCTCCTGTGACAGACAGAGCTTTGTCTCAGATGATGTAAGTTCAGTGGTCACCATATTGTGTGTGTGTGTGCGTGCGTGCACGTGTGTGTGTGTGGAAAGCATGGTGGATTGTGTGCAAGTGGAACATATGTGTTCACATGTGTCTGACCATTTACACAGTGCATGCATGTATACGTGCAGTACATGTATGGGAGTGTGAATATGAGTCTGTATGTGTGTGTCAGTGCAACACTTGACTGGCCATAGCTGTGTAGTCCCAGCGCGGGAGCAAGCAAGCTGCATGGTTGTTGAATAGCAGGCCCGGCCCGTGGTGCTGTGTTAATGCACGGACACCTCTATGGACCTCTGGGTCTACAAGAGTGTGTGAGAGAGAAACAGGTAAGGCGTGACCAGGTGTGACTGCAGAGACTATTGCTACAGAATGCTTTTGAGCAAGTGGTATATCGCAAAGCTGGGGTTTACATGTGTGAAGTCTGGGACACAGCACTGGTTAACTGCGTCAACACCCGCCTACTTGACATGAGAGGTGTTTTAATTGACATGCACAAAGAGCTACAAATGTCATTGACCAAGATGTTTAGATGTTAAACTCATACTGAGGAATTTGTAGAGAAACTAAACGAAACCAGTGGCTGTTTCAGGTACTGTAAATCTCTTAAAAAGAGTGCAGTATATGTGGCTACTGTTATACTTTGTTTATGTTACTAAATACGGAGCCAGGGCTGTGTAGAAGTATCTGATTATTTTTTTAATACGCACAGACAACGAACGGTAAGCTATGGAAATGCAAGGAGATACATTTAGCTTGCAATTGCCGCTATACCTTTATATTTATAAATAAAGCACTGGTATGCTGGAATTTACATATGCAGACTTGTAAGTGACGACGCTATCAGCCAATGAAAATCTACAATCTCACTTCCTGAAAGTGTTGTTGGGGGTATGGGGTATATGCATCAGATGTTGATTTCACTATGTGACGTAGTGCTAATGGACAAAGAGGCTGCGACCTACAGTAACCTGTCTTGTCCCGTAAGGTCAGAAAACCCAGTGGCTGACTAATAGTCTACAACGACCTGATGAACTTAAAGTGTTTTTGAAAGTAACATTCATGTAAATGTAAGCGTTTGACATTCAACAGTTGGAAAACCCCATTTTTAAACTGGTTCATTAAACAATGAGTTAATTACAGTTACTGTTATATTGTATATGTTCAACATCCTTATTACATGATGCTATTGTATATGCATTATCTAAATAATAGCCAGTATATCTCATACCTCTGTGATACATATGTGTAAGTCGAAGGCTAAATCAGAGATTGTTCCTCTATCTCATTATTGTTAAGCTATAGTTCTCACAGCTGGAAGGCCTTAGGGGATCTTGGCGTAGCAATTGTGCATGGTGTCTGCTTACAGTTGTTAAAAACTGTTTGCTTTTCACCTAAAAATAACAGACAGAAAGAGAGAGAGAGAGAGAGAGAGAGAGAGAGAGAGAGCATGAATTGATTTGCTCTCTCCCGCTGTAATTCAGTCAGCCATTTACTGTAAATATACAACTGGAAAAAGCTTGGGCAAACGACCATGTTTGGAGTGCCAAATTAAAAAGAAATCCTACAACGTAGTCCCTATAACACACAAAACAGCATAGTCCCTGCATAGCCTCCTCTCACAATCCCTCCACATACTCCCGTCTCCTTACAATCACTTCAATCAGCTCATCTCGTTCCTGCCACATCTGACCTCACAAACCAAAAACAGATCATGGGCAGAAAAAAAAAGGAAAAGAAAAGGTTTTTACAACCAAGGTTCATGGAGAAAACCCGACGTAGACGAGCTGGTACCTGACACTTTCCCTTGCAGCTCTATGTAGACCGGGAGAACGTGAGCTGTGGAGAGAGAGAGAGAGAGAGAGAGAGAGAGATAGAGAGAGAGAGAGAATCCCTGGGATGAAGCGGGGTTGGAGTGCACACTGCTGGCAGCAGCTGTCTGCAAACAGAGACACACCTGCTGCTCTGCAAGTGGCTGCCTGCTGGGGAAGAGGTTAGCATGGAGCCATCTTCCAAACCTGTTTATTCAGTAACCAAACAGGAGAAGAAGTGAGCAGCGGCTTCAAAGCCGACCTGACTCTCTGTAATCACTCCTGTTTGGGCTTTGATCTCAGGGAGGGGAGAAAGAAAATAATTACATGTTTCTATGGTGCCCTTTTTATTTTATTTTATAATTATTTTGTATTACAGTGAATGAAAGGCAATGCTAGATTTGAATCAAATGGCTATGTGGAGGGTGTCATGGAAACAACAGAGTTACGCCAATGGAAGTTCACATGTTTCATGGAGAGGCGAAACCTATGGCAAAATAGTTCCAGGAAGTGCTTGGTGGGCAATTTGAATATATATATACAGATATATAACTTATTTTTTTTGGTAACTCGTAGTCAATAAATGCACCTATTTACATTTTAAAATAGAATGTATAGGGTATTTTTTAGTATTTAGGCTATTAGAACTATTTTGAGGTTCCGTTGCTGTGAAAAAATGGAGATGACGCAACTCTCACTATACATGGCTCTAGTCTGGATGCATGTGATGGGAAGGTGCTGAACACTGCTTGAACATGAAACAAGACCCACTGAGTCATTTTGCTGCACCAGCCCTGAAAGCCTCTGGTAGCCCGTATCATTCAGCTACTGTAGCGCAGAAGAGGAAGGGGGTCGCAAAACAACACAGGGGGCTGAAATTAGCACAACCCCACCCCACACACACACACACACACACACTCTAAGTCTATTCTGCAAGACAGGAACCCACACCAACGGATTGACCGCTCTGCATTTCAAAGTGCCTCCACTTATTTGTGTGGCGGAGAAATGCTTTCATTTTGACAGGGTCCTTTTGTGACTGCCTCCTTGTGATCTGTGTGATAACGGTGGAGGCTCACAAAGGTATTAGGATTCTATAGCGTAGTCATTTTAGTGTCCTTTCATCTTCTATCAGAATAAAAGCCACATGCAGTCAGCGGTCTGAGACGGGGAAAAAGACCACCTTGTTTTGACACCAGTCTGACCAAAAACAAGCGTGCAAGACAGAGGCCTGCTGTAACTGTTTAAAGAGCCTATTCAGGGAAGCGTGAACAAGTTAAAAAGTCAAGATTTGGGCAAACACGTGAGCTTCACATATGGATCACATATGAAATTCATGTTTTTTTTTGTTTTTTTTGTTTTTGTTTTTTTTTTCTGTAAAAGGTTTGCAAAAGATGGCCAAAAACATATTCAGTGAAGCATTGCATTATTAATGCCTTCAATTTTTCATCACAGTCATTGTGGCGATAGCCTCAGACTTGATAAAGCGTGCCTTTTTCCATATCGAGTTCTGAGTATACGCTTCATAATAGATGAAAAGTGATTGAGTGTTCTGGATGGAGCCCCAGCTTAGCCAGACTCTGATGCAATTACGCGCTCAGATGTGAGGATGCGTAATCAATTGAGAAATCTATGACACTTTCTTTCCATTCTAAACACACGGGAGGACACGCATTCATCCCTCACATGCACCCTTGTGAGTAATGCGTCTTATTCCCATGTACAACATGGATGGCCATATTGGATCCCCGCATAATGCATTGAGGGTGTCTAAATGTGATGACAGTGAAGCCGGCCGTAAGTATCAGTCAGCCTGTCTTTGACGACTCACCTCTGCTTTGAGTGATGGGGTTTTGAAAGATCCGGTCAGAGTGATGGTGTGTCTTGAGCGTGACGCGGCCAAGGCCCCAGAGGTTAGCAGTAAGGCTAGCAATATTATCACACTGAACAAAATCGAACTGCCACAAAGCATTTTTATTCTTTGTTTACTATCGTGTTATTGTTCTTTGCCGAGAATTACCAAATTCAAGTAACTCACTGTATACAATTCAAGTATTTGAAGTTTGTTATTTGCTCATTATCAGAACTATATTTACTCTGTGTAATTTTATTCATCAGTCTGTAGATGGTTACCCCAAATAACACTATAATTATTGTTTGATTTAAATAGAAGATAGTGGCTCATATACTGTATGTTAGGGCACTAATACATTATTACTTGAATTACTTTCAGCACTTTATATTTAGCGACTTGTAGTGAAAGTAGTTTAGTCCAAAACACTTCCATCACAACCACTAGGAACATTAAAAAACAATATATTGCAGATCAGGTAGAGAACAGGTTAGTTAACATGAAAATTGTGATTACCAAAAGGTACACAAATTAAATTAAACTTTTTGGCTTTTCTCCGTTACTAAAATAAATATATTTAGAGGCCGGACAGAAGCGCTGATGTTTGGTATCTCTTTCTATGAATCAACAGTGTTCATTTATGTGTTTAACTGTTTCATTGTTGTTTGCCTTTGAGTCGTATTTGTTGTTTTCTAGATTGCATTTTACACACCGAGAACGTAGAAAGTCCAATAGACATTAAGCATGCTGAACTATCCCTTCAAGTGAGGTGGAGGGATACAGTTTAACACTGCAAGCGGAGCTGATGCGCACTGCAAGCGGAGCTGATGCGCACTCGGGACTCTTTCTCCGCTATGCTTTGCACACTGCCCATGAACGCCCACCAGCAATCTCTGTCAGATGGTCATGATAGCCTACTATATATATATA
>JAODLL010000471.1:0-13992 GCA_026546735.1 Forbesichthys agassizii | reverse complement strand
GTGTGTTGCCACATGCTTATTGTGCATTTCTGACCGTAGCTGCCTCAATACTTGATTGTCGTCGCCATCTTGGTGCATCGAGAGAAAAGCATTTAATATAGCTTACTCTTTGGTAAGAGAGCACTTTACCATTTGTAAATTGTTTTTATGTATGTGTTGTGTTAAGATCTTGGATATTATAAACACATTTTATGATTCTTTGCAATAGAATATATCCACATATATATGTTTATTAAAAGTTAATTGAAGAGATTCTAATAGAATGCTTCCCTGCCTGTTACACAGGTCAGGTTTTTTTTTGTTGGTTTTGTTTTCTTCTTGTTTTTGTTTCTATCTGAATATTTTGTTTGGACATTGGATCGGACCTGTTCATCCAAAGGATGGCGAGCCAGAACCCATGAAAATTGCTAGTTAAGACAGATAGAAATTTCCTTGGATGAACAGCAATTATTGTACTGGCAGAGTGGTAGGACAAGATTTGCATCACACATGAATCGCAGAGATTAAGTTCAGTGTGACACACAGAGACGTTGGACACGATTACAAAATTCCCCCGGGGGTATATTTTATTTCATTAGTGTTGTATTTTATTTTCCAAACATGTAATTTGATTCTATTTTTGCACTGCATTATTACAATATAATAATGGTTTTCACCACGTTTATTGTTGTGTCATTAATTCATTCATCCTGCTCCAGAAGTCGAACCTAACCAAATCTTTAATATAAATTTTGTTTAATAGTCTGCTGTAACCAAAATTAACCACCCGAGTGTTACACACGCACTTAAAGGCAGGCTCAGTTATTCTCAAGGAGATAGTTGGTGAATTTGACAAAAAGTGTATTAGCTTGCAATAACTAATTATACCTTTAATTGCTGTTGGCACCAACTGAACTACCCATGAGGACGCTTATTGATCAGCAGATTTGTTACCTGGCATCTATTTTACAATTTCAATTGATGGTTCCCAGACTCATATGCAAAGCAAAGTAAATGAGAGAATAGAGATTGCAATACCTAGAAGGTTTTAACCAGGCAATTAGTTTGCTGCCTCTTCTGGGAAACAATGTTTATTGCATCTATTAGTCAGTACAAGAGTATTTCACAAAGTAAAGGCTATTTCCCATGAGCCCCAAAGCCTTGGCGCAAAGAAATCCCCACAATACTATACAACAGGGGTAGGGAACCCTGGTCCTGGAGATGCGCAGCCCTGCATGTTTTAGATGTCTCCCTGCTCCAACACACCTAATTCTAATGAACAAAGTTAGAAGTGTGTGTGTTAGAAGCCTGATATGGCAGTCAGAACATTAGATGTGCTGATGGGTCTCTAAGATGTAAATCAATTGGTCAGATATTGCAGAGTCCCACCTGCTACACTAGTGGAGTCATAAAACATTTTAAGTCTGTTTCAAAGGAATATTGTTTTTCTGGGAGCTACTTGAATGCAAGGAGAACTTGCTAACTGTTGTCCTAGAGGCTACATAATTATCGTGCGGTATTCTCTGGATGTATTCTCTGTGGCTACAACTACCTCAGTTCCACATTAGGATGAATTTAAGTTCGTCTAAGCGGAAATTAAATGGTGCCCACAGAAGACTGTTCCATAATAAAAAGCAGTTGGCGGTAAAACGTTTCCCTTCAATCAAGAGCGAGACGTGCTATACAGAGAGACAGAGATAAAGGGTTTTACCTTCATGATGCTGATAGGCGTAGTAGGCATAATGACTCCCTCGCCCTAGGCAGACAGGCCAGGCAGTCCAACACATGCACAGGTGAGCCACATGCACGCGCACACACACACACGCCATGCCATAGGAAGACAGGAACGGAAGAGAGACACACACACATAGCAAAGGGTGAGAATGCGGTCAAGGAGGGGGGGAAAAATGCTGTGCACTATATTCCCTTTCATTCTCGCGCGCACACACACACACACACACACGCGCACACAGGCAAAAGGATCGCCCAGCATCCAGAGACCAGGCACGAGGTGACCGTATCGTCTTCACTTTTGAGCGCTCTCCCAGAGGCGGTTAAGCCAGGCATCAGCAGACTGGGTTAGAATGTGAAGGGGCGTCAGGCTCTGAAGCCAGCCCCGCTGGACTCCAAGAAACCACCTCAGCACAGTACAAACCCAGGCCTGGCATCAACATGTGTCCACTTCTACTGAGCCAATCACAATTAAGCTCGCTCAATCCAGCTCACGGTTAAATGAAACACAACGTTACTACCAATCGGTAGAATTGGACCTTGTGTGGACACATGCTCATACCAGTGAGTAAAGGGAGAGCTTCAGAATGCAGAGTGGCATTCTGGGAAACCAGCGGATTCTGGGTTGAACTAAGGTATTAAGAGAGAGAGGGAGAAGACAGCAAGGGCAACGAGGTAGGTCGGGGGATTATCAGCGGCAAAACAAGCTATTAAGGCTGGAAAAGGCAGATCTGTAAGTAAGGAGGGGGGGGGGCTAAAGCCAAGGGCATCTGTTGTCTCTCCTCCTGCGGCTGTGTTTGGCACGGCCAGAAACTTCACCTTGGCTACATATTCCTCTATCCATGACACCTTATAACATGGGAGAGAAATAACAGATGCCCCTGGAGGTGTGGGACACATAGGGGTGTGTTCAACATGAGAGCTGGGGTCTCTACTCGTAGCTAGGTTTCAGTTCACTCACCTTCACACAGCACGATAGCATCACTGGACACAACAGTGATGCGCAATGCTTCTAGTGACGCTACAATGCCTCCTAGTGGTCGCTGAGTGTCCTTACAATACTACCACCACAATGTGGTTGCATAGGGGATTTAGGGAGTGTTTGTTTGCATTGCATTGAGTGTGTCACTGTACCTGGGTACCTGGTGCATATGTATTTATGTGCCTGCTGCGTGCGCGAGTACCTGGACTCAGCTCCACCAGGTATGGAAGCTTCTCAGGTGGCAGGGAGCCTCTCTTGTCGTCCTTCCTTCCCTTCCTGCCCTGGTAGTCAGGGGGCCTCTTCTTCAACTGGAACACTAATAAACCTGGACGCACACAAGTCATTCATTGTCAATGGGGCGGTCCGAATCTATGTGTTGGGAATGTCGCACTGGTCTGCGTTGCTTATCGAATGTGTTAAATAATAAAGTGTTAAAAGCATACACATTTTTAATTTTTTTGGCAAATCAAAAGTTATTTATACACATAATGTCCACGTGGAATCTATTTATCTATATTTTCGCCATCTGAAAACCATGAATATTTACTAGTTTAGTGGTTCATGGTGAGTGTGGTTGTAGTCTTGTTAATGTTAAAGGCATATAAAACATCAAATCTGTTAATTACACGAACAACGTCCGTGTTAAACAGTAAATGTGTAGTAAAAAGTAGATGTGCATAGTAGCCTAGTTATTTAGAGATTGCTAATTTAATGCACTGGCATAGAGTACAGAGTCACGGCCGCAACACGCCCACACTCGGTCAGTTTGCCTTGCGTTGAATATTTACGTTGGATGCAGAAAAATACGGACTATGCTTGCAGAAAAATAATGCATACAAAATATTTGACGCATTTGGCGGGCACCCGGCGTAGGTCTTCAGCCAATCATCTGCTGCACCTAGCTCTACCACCATATAGAAACACACGTTGACTTTAACATCGATGCACCTACGACCTACTCAGTGGTCGTAGCAGCAGGGCAGCAGGGTGGCTGTGTGTGAACACTAAACGCAACAGGGTTTACAGATTATAATCTCAGCACACATTGAATTAAGAGCAAAAGGTGGGCAGAGCCAGGCTACAGTATTAGAGAGGTAAAGTCTAAGTAGTGTCAGCAGGGGAAAGTACAAACAAGCAGCTTCACATTTCTCGTTTTTTTCATAGTGGAATGTCTTTTTAGTGATATGAATGCCAGTTATAGTATATACTTCCTACTTTACTACAAGAGGTAGAGAGAGAGAGAGCGTGTGTGTATTACCTCTATCGTCAGGCCAGTCCCTGAAAATCTGCAGTGGACACTCCGTATCCTCCAGAATCACTTCCTTCCTTGACTTGTCGTCTTGCTGCATGAGAAAAGTATCAACATCCATTCAGCCGGTTAAGACACACACAGGTTTTTATGAAGGCTTCTGATTGGTTGTGGGAGAAGATGTTCTCCCTTATGACTGGCTACAGATGGTGTCCGTCATAACACGGTGGGGTGGGGACGAAGGAGGAGGGGGGTGGTAGACAAGGTTGCAGCGGCTGGATCTGTTGAGTTTGTCCTGGGACAAACGTGCGTGCACGCACACACACACACGCACTCTGAGCATCTGCCCCTGCCATGGTCTGTAGTCATTTAATTGCATTCCTCTAAGAGTTTATGTGTCAAACTGCATTCTGAGGTTTCAATTTGTCACACCTTAAGTGTGTGTGTGTGTGTGTGCGCACGCACTTAAAAGACACCACACTCAATCAAATAATAAATGCTCTGGCCACGGACCCTGTTTCATTATGCAGGAGACGTGTACCTGGTCATGTAACTTGAATTTAGCAGGAAAAAAGAGCCCAAAGAGCTCATCTAATACATGTATTTTATCTACAAAAACATGTTATCTTATCTTCATTTTTTTTTTTGCACGTTTATTCTAGATCTAGTGGTGCTTATTGTATGCTGTGTTATGTACACACAGTGTCATAGAACTCTGATATGACTAAAAGTATCACAAATTCTGAACTAAGAAGAGTAAGTTCATGTTTGGAGCTGCTGTAAGAGGAACTATATATTTATTGTGTGTGCGCCTGTGTGGCTCATTACCCGCGCAATGCAGTATTCTCTGGGGTTCTCCTTCTCCAGGCCGTATTTCTCGAGGGCTTCCACCACAGCAAAGTCGGCCATGTCTGTGGTGGAGAGCAGGATGGTCTTGTAGGGGATGTTGGGCTTCAAGCCGTCTGCATAGATCTTCAGTGTACCTCCTAGGCAGAACATGAAGGGCGCATGATTACGATCAGCATACACTCAAGTGACAAGTAGATCTTTAAATAAGGCCTGAAAAGTCCAACCAACGTGAACCAAGCCCGACAATTCTGTACAAGCCCAAACCGAACCTACCTGAGTATGAATTTCCCAGGCCTGTGTCCATACGCTGCGCATCGCCAAGCGTATCAGACGCGCAGAGCTCTAGCTAGTGCTGCTGACTCCATTGGTACTAAATAGGGATGTCATGAGAATCGATACTTCGGTATCAAGTCGATGCCAAAATTTAGAAAACATGACGGTACTCGTTATTGTACAGTACTGTAGGCACCGGAAGTCATACGTGCACGTGTACGGTACCATAAGTGCTCTGCCACCACTCGTCGGAAAGAGCAGGCTAATTTGCGCTTCAAAGGGATTATCAGAGAGTAATACATTCACAAAAAAATAATACGGTATTTTAAGATATGCAAAAGGTGCCTTCGACCGTTCCAGCAATAGTTTCCATCTTATCAAGACTTTACGGGTTGAGTAAAAAGTTCCACTATTGTCATGACATCAATGGTTCGTTGATAAACACATCGCCTGACGAAAGTGAAACAAAATCAGCCTTGAATCAAATAAAATATGTAGGACTACGTTGCTACGTTACGTGGTTTTTTTGGTTTTTTTGCCCCGTGGTATCGAAATGAGTATTGAGAACCGTGGAATTACACTGGTATTGGTATCAACTACTAAATTTCTGGTGTCATGACATCCCTAGTACTAAATGGTATATTGAACAGCTTGCTGGATAGTGATTAAAAGAATGGTTTGCTCTACGATGTTGAGCCAGGAGCTAAGGAAATAACATGCTAGCTGTAATAGAAATGATTAACAAAGCACAAGATACAGCCTAAATCTTTGTAGGATGTTTAAACATTGTAGGATAGGTCATTATGCCACAACAGTTGTCATTGTAACGTTTTCAACGTTATTTATTAATTAAATCGGTTTGCTTCACGCTGAAAATTATATATTTGTATTCATTTGTAAATTAATCTCGAACCTGGCCCGAACCCGACCTGCCTGGTGAAATATGTGAGAATACTAACCGCAAAGGGTCCCGACGGGTTCGGGCAGAGATCTCAAGCTTAAGTGAGGGGACACTATGGCAGTGTTGGATTTGAACTCAAGAACACGATTGTAGATGTTTTATTTCAAAGCCTAAAGAAAGAAATGCACTGCCCTCTTCACTGAGAACAGGGAAGTCACATGATTGTGAGCATTTTAGCAGCACCTGCTACCATGTTGGCTATCCATATTCTATTTTTACCAATTTCATTGATGAGTGTGAACATGCTCAATCTTGCTTGTGCACATCTCTCGTGTTTACAACAGATGCAGCCATGTTTTACCACAGCTACACTTATGGATCAACTAAAACATCATTAATATTGCTAATTATATTGTTATTCTGTGCCAGAAGAGCTCATCATTTGAATATTGTCGCCTGTCTCTCACAATGTGGTCCCACGAGACGCATGCTTTTACCACTTAATTGCTGTAGCCAAAACCAACAACCAGACATGTCATCTCACAGCTTTATTTGTGTATCCAAGACATTCTTGCCTTAACAGATAAACTATACATTCGAGTCTTCTACAGTATGTCTTCATTCACATTTCTGTTGTTCATCATTTTGATTCTGAATCAGCAGATCCATTTAAAATATATCCGATAGTGTTGTGTTTGACATATTCCAATTTACGAGTGTTGAAACCCTCTTTCTCAGACCTAAGGTGTTCCAAGGCTCATAACAATATTTTGCTGAGGGGAAAATGTAAGTGTGTGTCTTGCGTCGACAAATGATCACCTCCGTAATCCCACTAGCGAATCTCGTCTGTGCAGAGAGGAAAGTGGGAAGCAGTTTCCAACACAGTTCCATAAACAGCTGCTTTTAAAATAAGATATTCTCCACTGTGAACGTCACTGTCTAACCACCAAATATCTACACCCTTCACACTGTGTGTGTGTGTGTGTGTATGAGGCTGTTTAAGGGTCCATCTGTCTGTCTGGTGGTGTGATTAGGTCCTAAACCACAAAGCGTTCTCTAGTGACCACACACCCACCCATGAGACAAAAACAACATTGCTCGCTTGCACACCCCCACACACACACACACAAGTCTTGACACTACACACACGCACACAAAACGCCTTCACATACACACCCTAAACCCATGTGCATTCACATAGGCAGCAACAGCCCGACACAAAGCAGCAGATTCATTTCAATGGCAAAAGCAGCTCAGCGTTTCCAGTGTGGAGAAGTGACCACATTGTGTCGCAGCCTGGCGACTAGATTATCAGAGGGTACACATGTCCATCATACATAATGAGTGTGTGTGTGTCCCCGTCCATACCAGAGTCGGGCCGGCCGTCACCACTCCTGAAGTCCTCCATGCGTTTCTCGAGCTTCTGCTGGCGTCTCCTCTTCATCACCACCTCCGGGTTGGAGATGGTGCGGGTGAAGCTGGTCTCTGGCATGTCTTTATACACCTCCGCTGCCAGACGACTGTTCTCACTGACACCCACACACACATACACACAGAAGAGTAGAGGGTCAAGGGGCAAACCTTAATTCACTCCTCTTGGGTAGAACCTGCAGCTGAAAACACCAAGTCATCTCTCTAAAGACACAGAAGATGGATGACCGGTGCTCTGTGTGTGTGTGTGTGTGCGCGCGCACCAGTCCTCTCGGCCGAGCCCCTGCTCGTCCCCATCAGGGAGGCGGGAGAACTCCTTGTCTTTCTTCTTCTCTTTCTTCTTCTCTTTCTTGGACATGGTCCGCTTAAAATGATGGATCACACCGTCTTTCTCCTTCTCTGGCCCGTTGCTCTGAGACTTCTGATGGAGAGGGAGAGAGAGAGAGAGAGAGAAAGTCAGGGGAGGATTATAGATGCTGGAGCCTAATGAATGCCACTTCATTAACTGAGGGTTACATTCAACAAGGGAGTATCTTATTTACAGTCTGACCAGTTAACTAGTGTAAAAATGACTAGTCAGGTGGGTTAAGTGCCTGTGCCTGTGTGTGTCCGCCTGTGTGTGTGTGTCTGTCTGTCTGTGTGTCTGTCTAAGTGCATGTCTTGTAGTAAACCATATGTCTAATTAACAGTCTATATAGCAAACCTGTCTGTCTGTCTAGCTGCCTGTCTCACCATCACCATGTATTTGACACAAGACAATGACACCTGTGTACAACTGTAATAATGTTGGTATACATGTTGCAGCCACTGAAGTATACGTGTACAGTACTGCTGAACAATTCTCGTCAATACAATCTAAATCCTTAGCGGAGAGCAAAGGCAGTGCTTTGCAACGAGGAAATTGGCCTCGTGGGAAATACATCCTTTATTCAGAGAAACGCGCTTTGGCAAATATCCTCAAAGTGCCTTAAAATACCAGTCTGTCTACTGTAGTGTGTGTTTGTGTGTATACCTTAGGCATGATGTCGTTTTCGTTCTTGAGGACGAAGCGGCCCTCTCTGTCGTCTTTGTTCCAGTTGAGTTGAACCACCAATGGCTTCTCATCCAGGTCCAGCTTGCGCTCTTCTAACACAGCACACACGCGCGCTGTTAGACACACACACACACACACACACACACACACACACACACAGCCTCCCACACCCCCCCACCACCGCAGCGCCACTCACCCCCGCTGACGTGCACCTCGTACAGGGAGTACTTGGGGGAAGAGAGCATGCGCATGTCCGGGCGGAACTTCTCGGCCAGCGTCTCGATGACATCCTGTGTGGTGGCCGTGCTGGACACGCGGATGCACTTGGTGGCAAAGTTGCCCGCCACGCGGTCCTGGAAGTAGAAGCGCATCACGCCGTGGAACTCCAAGTCCTGGTGGTTGGATGGAAGAGGCGTGATGTTAGCAGGGAACACACACAAACCTTGCACACTCAGAGTCAATGGTCAAGTTAGATAGATCAGTTAAGATAGAACCACACCAAGGCGTGGACTAGTGACTAGTAGGGTTGGGTACCGAACTCTGTACTTTTAAGAGTACCGACCGAATTATGTCGGTACTACCGAGTACCGATTGAGATTAAATCCAACGGTACCAGATTTCGGTACTTTAGCGCAGTAAAGAGAGAAACGCGAGCAAGATTACATCATCCCTGTACAGCCTGCAGCTTGTTAAATGTTCAACACAATCACAGCTACGATAAGCCAAAAGAAATTACAGGTTTACCTTTTTTCTGTACTTTACTCTTGTCATGGAGGGTTACATTTATCCAGTTGCTGGCTGCAGGTGTTTTGAAAAAAAAAACCAAGTTGTTTCTGGCCTATTTATAGATTGCTACATTTTTGTAGAATCAGTGATAGCAAACTCTTGCGGCGGTATGTTAGAGCTAACCTGACATGCCAGAAGAATTGTTGTCACAAGTAACAGCGAAATTAAACGGAAGCTCGCGAGACCACCATGATCTCACGAGGCTGATAGAGCAGAAATTAGGTCACGTCTCTGGTTTCAGATCAAACTAGGCCTATTGTTTATAGCGGCAATACTTATAACGTCCTCATTTCGGATTTAACCCTGTAGGCTACAACTACATTTAAAGTAACTATGAAAGTGTGCCACGCTAACGTAAGATAATGTATTTCTGCTTCGGAGAATGTAGTTCACACACAGCGTAGACACATAGCAGGGTAGGGGGCGTTCAAGAAACCTGAGGGAGGCACAGTTCAATAATGCTTACATTAGGCTGTAGGCTAAAGCAGAAATCCTAAAACATGTTGTTTGTAAAGAGTCAGTCAGGCAATTTTTTTCCCTAGGCAACATTAAATTAAATGAATAAAAATTATTATTACAAAGAGTAAAGTACCAAAAAAAGTACCGTTTAGGTACCGGTACCGAATTTGAGTTACCGTACCGGCACCAGCTTCCATTCAAATGTGAACGGTACCCAAACCTAGTGACTAGGCGTCTTCCAGCGACAGCCTAATTACCATTTCTGTCGTCGCTTGTGTTACACTCACAAGTGCATGCTCGTGCGAGGGCGCTCTTTCAGCAACCTCAGTCTGCACGGACAACGCAGAAAAAAGTAACAAGGAAGTTGCGGGACTATTACTGACAGCTAGTAAAGAGCAAACACAACACTGACACCAAAATCTAGTAGCCTAGTGATTGCAATATCAAATGTAGGTCTTTCTATGCCTTTTGTTAATTCAGGCAGTGTCAACAGATTGTTTTGGTGTTTCATGTGCCGGCTGAGGCAGGGGAGACTGATTGAGCCACTACTTTATTTTATTGTATTTATTTTTAATGTTTAAACGAATATTTATGGTGCCGACTAGCAATGATCCCAGCGTTTAATCTTTTAACCGACTAATCATTGACATTGTCCAGCTGTGTGTGTGTGTGTGTGTGTGTGCGTGTATGTGATTACCCGTGGATCATCACTAGATTTCTATAGCTGTAATTGGTTGACAGCCCTGTCCGTAGTGGTAAGGGATAAGGCCATTGGCCAAGAGCCAGGGAGTGGAACGAGTCAGGGTGTTGCCTCAATGAGTGACAAGTGGGCTGTTATGTCATTCTCGGCAGGGCCACCTGCCCACACAAACATGACAGAAAGTGAGGTGCGCTCGGTAGAACATAATTTAACGCCAAAACCTCTAGTCATATCATCTCACGGCCCACGGTCACCTCTATATTTAGGTCAATGCAAATGTGATGGCTTGTGGCTTTACACAAAGATAATATCCTTGTTTACACATAGACCAAAGTCATGAGGTCATGGACAGATATGCAAACCAGCTAAGCTTATATGTTAGCTATGTGTGCAAGTCTAGGTTTAATATCAATCTTATAACATATGGAGTCCAGCTACAAGACAGAACGAAAAGGTTGAGGCCAAAACCATGTGCGTGTCAAGAGAGCCTTAATAACGTACTGTGCTGTAATTAATGATCAACACTGAATGGCTCTCAGGGCACATGGGAACAGACATGCAGCTCTATGCTCAGCAGAGGTAAAGAAAGAAAAACTTTTAATGGCTGACAATGAATGCTAGTAAGGTTGATAGAGGTTGTTGCTCAGGGAAATGTCACCAGTGTGTGTTGTGTAAATGCACGGCCCATGGATGGCTTTTTATTATTATATGAACAAGAATGTATGGCACATATGAGCAGACGTTTTTCTATCGGTTGTTTTTTTACACACACAAATACACACACGGCCAGACTTCTATTGCTCCAGCAGCATGCTAACAAAGCATAATAATCCTCTGTCTAAGCCCACTGTCTGGAGAGAGAGACAGTCAACGCCTATCTACATTTGATTCCAATTTGTTTGACTGATAATGAGTAAGCATTAGCATGCATACAAAATGGATTTGTTAGTGTTTGTGCATGCCTCTACGCTAGGTGAGACTGCATATTTCCTCATGCAACTTCCTGCTTCTCAACCAATCCTTGGCTATGGTCCAGGTAAATCAGAGTGGGTAAACATCTCAGAACACTCAACACCTACCCTGCATTCCCACTGAGATTGGAACGAAGGGGGACATCTTACCTCCTGCCAACCTGAAAAAGTACAAAGGAATGGCGGCGAGAACTCCAAGTTGAAAACTCGGCCTTGGTTTTCAGTTTAAACTAGGGATGTTTAAATGACATTAAGAACTATGACTGATTAATACTATTAATTAAACAGTAAAAAGGTTTGCTGCAAGAAAAATACGCTATCAGTCAATTTATGGGGCGTGGCAGCCCAGCTCTACCATGTGAGCAGATATGCTCTGCTGTGGGTATGTTCTTTAGCTGACCAGACTAACCTAATCCCACACAGCACGACGACACGTTGCCATTTCTCTGAATAAAAACCAATAGACAAGCTGTCTGTTATGCTGAAGACTAGACGATGGTACACCTATTCTGCTATATAGGCGTACTAATAACCCTTGATTACATTTGAGTAATTAATCAGAATTACCTATCTAAATTTTGCAAACAAACTAACCAGAAACATTTCAGATTTTAATCATAGTCTGAGAGCATGAAACCCCTGTATATTTGTTAAATTACAGCCAGGGCTGGGCCAGCATTGTGATGCCTTCCCCCCACTGACAGGTGACAACAGGGAGAACCCTGTCACACATGGACATACACTATGTTGATGTAGCTCCGTACGAGCCTGGGACAGCTAGCTAGTTCTCATGATAGGCTGCTCTACACTGACGTGAAACATATCAGCGGACGGTGTGGAAATTCTTCAGTGTCTGTTCAAGAAAGACGTACATTACATTCCCAGTTTTATTGGCATAATATTGTTCATCTCACTGAAACGAGTCTCAGCTACGTGTCATTTTGTCTTGTTAAATGCCTTATATAAGTGTAAAGGGGGAATTATGTGAGCACTAGCAGCACTTGCTACAAGCTTACAAATATCTCCTCATATTTCGATCAGTTCTGTGCCTGTTGAAAGAATAATATGATACTTCTACACAGGCCTGGCTCCATAAATAATAAACAAAGTGGCGAACACCGCTCATATCAAAAAAGCCGTAGTACTATACGCTTTGCTTCACAATGCATTTCAACGTGTAAGGCGCCGCATAGTATGATTTGCACTTGCCTCTGTGAAACAGGTTATTTATTTATATCTGAAGATTACAAACAGTCAGAGCAAAATCTCCCATTCTCATATATGCATGTCCTAAAGTTACAGTCAACTAGCAAGTGTAAACTGAAAATAATCTGGTGTTTCACAGCCCTGGCTCTGTAAATGGAAACACAAAGTGGAACCAATTGCAGTGGTCCAGATACAGATCCTTGTGTGTTGGCTGAGGCAAATAATTAAACAAATATAAATCTGTTCCATTAACTAATAAAATAAATAAGACCACCCATTCCTAAAGTGCACAAAAAAACATTGTGTACGTCTTTACAGTGGATTTGAGTTTTTTTTATTACAGTAAATGCCAACAATGGTAAGGATATAAGAAAGCCACAGGTGAGCAGAGACAAGACAAACTCAATTATTGGGTCGCAGTTAATGTTCAAGGCACCCCTTTATAAGCACTTTTTCAACACTTAGCCTGGCCTTTATTTGGCATGTGTTAGGTCTCTCTTGGACATACTTAACACCCTTGGCTCTCCCTAGGACGATGGCAGAGGGAGCCTAAATGAAGTCAGGTAGATAAATAGCCAGTTGCTGTTAGCCTATTATGATCTGTGACTGGCCAGTTAACGCCATGGTAATCAGATTAACAGCCTGGGTGTTCGTTTGTCTCACTGCAAACAGATTACTGCTGGTGCAGAGTCCTACAGAGTGTGTGTGTGTGTGTGTGTGTGTGTTGTGTGTGTGTTCATACGAACCGGCCAAAGGCCTGCTTAAGGAGTAGGTGTGTGTGAGAGCTACATTTGAGGATGTGTGTGTGGTTGTGCAAGGTACTGCATTGGGACACAAAGGGTGAACAAGGTTCATCACATGCTGTTGAATAAAGTCCAAACTGTCACCTCTATGTTCGTCTTGCTGTCCGTCCCTCAGTTTTTAGAAACTCCCCTCTTGATATATGTCAAGTTGTTTCCACTATGAAAGTGACACAGTTCATATGTTTGGGAGATCGTAGGCTATGTGAGTAAGTAGCGTGCCTTCTAAAGCTAACTCAAATTTGTTATCATTAGGAAACGACAAAATGTCAACTTATTGCAATTATTTCAGGTTTGCAGCGACATATTCCATATTTTCTGTAGACCCGTAGATATTTTTACCAGCATCAAAACGATTGAGGTGAGTTCAGAATTGGCTAACATGTAAGTGTGTTCACAAAGAACTATACCTCTTCAAACAGTTTGCTGCGAGCTCAAGCACGGAACTGAAAATGTTTTATCAATTCTAAATGCACCTCTGTTCCGCTATTGTCATGTAACATGAATTATTCGTTATGATTGGTTACACCCGTTTCAGGTGGGGGTTAATCTCCGCCAGGGCTGTGCTTTGTCACCAATCCTGTTTGTGATTTTCATGGACAGGATATCGAGGCGTAGTCGTGGTGGAGAGGGGTTGCGGTT
>JAODLL010000470.1:0-13993 GCA_026546735.1 Forbesichthys agassizii | reverse complement strand
CACACACACACACACACACACACACACACACACACACATTTCCTACTGAAATTGATAGTCCACTAGTCAAGGTTTGTTACATGCTTATACCTTTATTGGAAATAATAATTTGTTACTAATTGATGTACCTAGTAAAATAAAAGGTAAAATAAAATATAGAAAGACTCATACTCATTTACAGGTACATGGATACAAATTATATTAACAGAAATGTTTTCAAATACTAATATACAGTAAATATGCCAGTTAAAACAACAACACGATATTTAAACAAAGTATTTAGCTCCACATCCTTAACAGGTTTAAATGTGAGATAAGAGGAATAGCAGAATATAATCTTATGGTACAGAGTACAATTAGGTAACACTGTCCTCTAGAGTCCAATATAGGTAACTTGTTGTACAACCCCCGGGGGAAACAATCATTTTACAATGGATGGGTACAGAAAGCATACATTTAAAACCGTAATTACTTTCTCACCTCTTTCTCTGAGAAGTGAAAGTGGCAAAGCTTCTTCCACAGCAGCCGGTCCTCACTGAGCATTTGCAGGGTGGGCGTGGCCTGTCCCAGGTTAATGATGTCACAGGCATCAGAAAACTGGTATATTATTTTGTTCTGCGTGTGCAGTGGCAGGTCACTGAGCTTTAGTCCGCTGGACAGTTGCTGAGGAGGAAATATGTTGTTTGTTAAAATGTATTTTAGGTCAGTGAAGGCAAAAAATGTTACTGTATTATTTGCAGAGAAAATTACGAATCATTTTAACACATATAGCCAGCTGTACAAGAGTCAAATTTACCCTCCCTTAACCTAAAGCAGATTAAATGTAAAGTTCTCAAGGTCACAAGAGGTATTCTCAATTTAGAAAACATTTTAAAAGGATTTAAAATATAGTTTTATTATCATTAATAAAATATGTACATCAAATCTGCGGTGCACGTGGTTGGTCAAAAGTGTTAGCATGGTTTATGGTGTGCAGTGACGAGGGGACTTGCTGAACTGCGACCAGTGGAAGCCAGTGTTTGCTACCTTGGGGAACTGCAGGTTGTTGAGTTGTTGCTGCCACTTGCTGATGGTCTCCAGCCGCCACAGCCAGATGTTGGCGTTGCCCACAAGGACAGACTTGCCCACGCCCTTGGTCAGGGCACACAGCGTGGTGCTGAGGTCCTCTAGCAGCTCTTTGATCAGCCGCGGGTTGTAGCAGTCATCTAGCACTGCGGCGCAGCACAAGATGTTATCAGTCCATCTACCTACCTACCAATCAATCAATCAATCAATCAATCAATCAATCAATCAATCAATCAATCAATCAATCTCGCCTAAAGTCTGGGACACAGCGCTGGCTAACTGCGTGAAGCCCTGCCTACTGGACAGAAAAGGTATTTTTATTGACATGCATGCTTGGCTAATGTTTCTTTTTTTATGACTGGCATGAGTCTGGCATGACGGAGGATGACAGCATTGAACAGAACACCGATCCACCCACTGCTCTGTCCACATAATAAGTAAATAACACATACATGCAAGGGGTGAGAATCACCAGAGGCCCCATGATGCGATTTAATCGCGATACTTTTTCCAACTTCAAATTATTTCCCCAAACAAAAACTTTGTCAACATTGGGTTGCTGCAAAATGCGATTGTCAAGCCGGCTAACTGAATTTAACTTGGTCTATACGATATTTATGACATGTTTATGACATGTTCATACATGTCATAAATATCGTATAGACCAAGTTAAATTCTCATGTGCAATTTATATAATGAAATTGCGATACTTGGCGTCCGTGTATCGATACAACATTACCATGGGAAATATTGTGATACTATGCTGTATCGATTTCCCCCCCCCACCCCTAATAAATTCCCTCTGTGCTTAGCCCCTTACCCTTCCGTACAATCTTCTCCAGAATATTGAAGTAGTTCTTTTGGGCGGCTCCACTCAAAGACGTCAACTGAGACCTAGCGATTAGCTGGAAAAGCTTTGGAGAAACAAATGAGAGAGAGAGAGAGAGAGAGAGAGAGATGTCCATCTTGAACTGATATTTGTCTAACCTCAGCACACTAATATATAGGGCAACAGTGTCAATAAGTCTCTGGTTTGAACCCCGCTAACTCCTGGTGCCGAGGTGTCTTTGAGCAAGACACCTAACCTTAACTGCTCCCGGTGGTGAGGTATCACCTTGCATGGCTCACGCCACCATCAATGCATGAATGTGTGTGTGAATGGGTGAATGTGAGGAAATCCTGTATAGTGATTTGAGTGGCTGGAATGTTGGAAAAGCTCTATATAAATGCAGACCTTGTACTAATAGAGCATAACTTGCTTACTCTTGCTACGTAGTCAAACCTCCGCATGTCTTGAATGGCACTGGAAAAATCTAAGCGGTTCAAGGCTTCACCCAGTGTGCAGTATCCATGACGCTGTGCACACACACACACACACACACACACACACACACACACAACACAATATAATAATGAACCCATTATTTTAACCACAGCAAATTAATCCCAGGGCCTCATGTCACAACAAAAAACAACACTCACTTCTTTTGTGGTCTCCTTGTGCACGTATATCCACTTATCTCTAAAATTGACTGCATTGAGAGGAGAAACCAGTCAAGACAAGACAAGGTACATTTGATATCTGAACATCTGTTCCAGGCATGCATGCTAGCTCACTGTGCAGGTAATATTAGTAATTACATGTGACTGCACGATTATGTGTACAGTATGTATGCTACAATGATTTTCTAATGACTTTTGTCACAAATATGCGTGGCCACGGGCCTTGGATGAAGTGGAATGCATTATGCTTTTTGAAAAGAACAAGGGGAAAACACTTTGTGAACTGACCAATGCAAATCAATGAGGCAGAAACCATGTGATATACTGTATAAACATTGCAAATTGACAGCTTGAATCCTGGTCCATGCTCTTGCTGCATAATAGAAATGGTGTGTCAATGCACTGTTTGTCTACTGTTGCTTGGTGTACAGAAAGCACGGCTGGCTGCTGCAACTCACATTGAGACTTGGTGTTGTTGTTGTAGAAGTCCTTTTTTCTTTTTTTGGTGGCAAGTTCAAACGCCTCTTCAACAAATAGATTCTTGTTGTTTTCATCACAAAGTCTGTCATACAAGAAAGGACATGGAGGAATTAGAAATTATGCAGGCATATGCTTTTGGTATATCTATAATGTGTGACAATTTCCATTCAAGGGTGTTAAAAATAACCCTGATGTCTGCTGTTTATGCATTCAAGCTTAAACTACAAAGACTGCAGTCTCTCCTGTTTTAAATGAAAGGGTTTGTCATGAATAGTCTGTAACATTAAACACAAGAACAACAGACCCACATATGCAAGGTTGACATTTAATGATTATTAAGTTATCCCATAATTTGTTCTCTATACAACAATATAGTTTGACCTTTTCTAAACGGTAATTCAAAGTGGAGTAAAAAAACAATTAAATAATGTTGCAAGTGTTCATTATGGATATTTGCCTTGTAAGTCAAGCAAGTACAATAATAATTAAATTCATATGACTGGAAGAAAAATAGAGAAAAATATAATTGGTTTCTCTTTTATTAATCAGATACTATTTGGATAATGTACTATAGCTAAACATTCAATCAGTTGTTGTGCTACTATCAAGTTGTGTGCAATGGATTTGATAAGTTCACGAAACTTAATCAATTCTGTCAATCTAGAATATGTCATTTATCTGACGTCTGGATGACAAATACTTTTATATTATATTATATTATATTATATTATACTATACTTTATGCTGTTTTACAGAGGGTGTTTAAGCGTTGCCTGTCTGTCCTGTGCAGTAAAATGAATGAATGAGCTCTACAGTAATCCCTCTATCGCTATCCAGTAATCTCTCTGTCACTCTGAAGTCATGGGGAATTACAGGTGAGGAATGCAATAACCTAACATTTCACAGTGGAAACAAGTGGCATGTGAAATCCAAGAAGGGCAATGAAATGGAAACATAAAGCTTTGGATCCCTTTAGGCCTCTTAGAATCCTCTACAGCTATGAGGAGGGACAATGCATTACTACTGTATATATAGGATTAGGTTGGTAGCTGGTTCACACTTAGATAATGATCTTAATAAACAATGTGTAGCAGTAAAAATGTATTGGCATACAATCCTTCAGAGGAATTGTTTTATTTCTACTGAAAGGACAGGAACAATTGCATTGTGGCCTTTCAGACAGATAGTCTTTTCATAGTCTTGTGCACTGCCACGCACAACACAGACCAAGTCCCATGACACATGGGAAACTATTAAATGCTTCGTATCTTCCTCTGAGTAAGAACATGTTTGTTTCCCAGTCCCCGGTGGAACTAAATGCTACTGCCTGATGAGGTCATTGGCCCTTCTGAGCATGGCTATGCTTGCAGGACAACCAGGATGAAGAGATTATGTCATAGGCTATTGTCTAATGCAATGGCACTGTTACTGTAGCCTACAGTGTGTTTTACTGTGATGACTGTGATGACCACTGTGGCCTGTTTACAGTAATTAGTCAATAATACAATGGCCTTGTGACCTGAAAAAGATTACACCAGCCGGCACAAAGGTCCCCATTACTGTCCTGTACCAATACTGTACAGAACAGTCCTGAGCGGTCCTGATAAATATTGAATACATACAGCATGCACAAAGTCATTATTACAAATTAAAAAGACCGCTCAGATTGTGTATTGAATAACCCTTGAGATGTAAATAAGCATAACAAAAGCGTTCAATCGCACTACTGTCAGATTACATCTACTCTAGATGCATCACATAAACAGACACTTAAATAAATAATAATAATAATAATAATAATAATAGCTTGTAAGAGCTTCCTTTTATTATTTTTTAATAAAATACTTAAAGTCATAAACTGTGTTTTACATCACTTAACTTTATCAAGCAATATTCAGTGTGTGTGTGTGTGTATGTATGCATGTATGTTACACATGCATTATTTTCTGCTTGAGGAAAGGGTGTGTGTGTGTCCACGTATGTGTTCTAGGCGTGAGACTCCCACAATACTCTATCAGACCCAGTGTTTGACAATGTCAAACTGGTTATGATACCTAAATTCTACTTTGAATTTAGTAACATTTGTGTTGCTATGACACCACTATTATGACAACAGGCTGCAATTACAGAATGCAAATCCCTGAGCATAATCAAAGCCCTATCTTGCAAATAATAACAGTTGATTGGCCAATTTTTCTACTTAAATCTGGGTACAATTTGCCTGATCAGAAAAGAATAGTTCACAATCAACTGCCGATATTATCATCTATTAATAAGTCACATCATGCTGGTACTCAAACCTGGCCTATTTCATGTTTTGTTGGCCCACTCAGACCTTTCACCTCAGAGCTACTGACATTTCCTCCTTTTCATAGGCTATTGCATAACTATGCTCTCAATTTACAGATGAAGCATGGCCATGGTGGACAAATGAACAATAAACTCCGGGCAGATATATTCTGCCACTGCTGAAATGAGTCTTACAGGAAGTGTCTGCCAAAGAACACAAATTATATTCTAAAAGGAGTTCGGCCTCTATAACATAAATCTACTTTCAGTTGTACAAAAATGTCTAAAGATACCTGTAATCTTAAACATTCATTATGTTTTACAATACAAATACACTTTAATTTAAGTTACATGAGTCTGAGAAAAATGCCTTGGGCAAATGTCTGAAAGTAATATTATAATCTATGAATGCAGTCCTTAATTAAAGCAGGACCACTAAAACTTTGCATACAAGACACTGCAGAAGTAACAAAACAGAGCATTATTTCACTAAACGTGTAAGTTCGTACTAGGACACTACAAGACACTTGACTAGGCTGTCAAACTACAGTAGCCTATGCCACGGGTAAGCATTAAATGCTGCACATATTACACATATCCTATAGGGCCTACATTATTGCTATTGTATTGGCTCACTTCTATAGCCACATGCCTCTAGAAGTATTAAACAAAAATCCAATGCTAGTGGTAAAATACCAGGAAGGTTGACAGCTCATTAAGTGTTGTCAAGATTTGTAATAATGAAATAGAAAATATTACACATTCTACATTTATAAAAAGTGAAAACGTTCATACGAAAAATAGAAAATATGAAATGCTGATCTGCTATTGACTTTTCGTGCACAGATAAACGTGAGTATATACCAGACTCTATGGATGTAGAATAATCTGGTACCAGTAAGTGGAAAGAAAATAAATGTGGTGAACTGAACTTGATCTTACTCGTCCAAGTGTATTTGATTGTTGTCGTCGTTCAAGTCGTGTCCAAAAACGACAATTCTTTTCCAACCGTCCTCGGTCTTTTTCCAGCTCCATCCAGGCGCCCTCCAATCCTTGCCCAAGAAAGGCATGTTAATGCGGAATGGTGCAAGACTGTCACTCTTAACACCTGCAATAATTAACATACCAGGGTGAAATAATGTGCTAATACACCTTTAGCCTAGATATAAAATGATGTACCTACTGTAATGCATATTCAAAGCACTGTGACTGACTGCAAATAACACGATACATTTTATGACATTCCCAAGGCTGTCATTTTAATGTAGACGAATATCTTGAACAATCTGATAAAATCATGCATTTAGCAACAAATGTAATATGTGTAGACGAATTAAAACTGTATTCCGCAGCGTTAGCAATACAAGTGTTGTTTTGTTTTGGTTGGTACGCGACAACAAAGATGTCATGCACGTTAACACATGCATCGAAATATGTAAAACGACTCAGGTATAAAGCTGAATTGTAATGCAAGTTATGCCACATACCTTAATTTGAGAACGAGTCCTTTGTCGCGAAAATTCCCATTTGACGTGGAAACATTGACGGAAGTAAACACGGTAGTATGTGGGAAAGGGAGGCGGGTGTAAACGCCTACCAGGCTGCTGATTGGACAAGCGGCTTGTAATTATTGTGTTGCTACCCGGAATTAAGTCGTGGATTGGTGCATATCAATGTATACATTTATTTTATCCAGTGTGTTTTGGTGGGACTTTTTACTACACGTGACAGAGATCAGCACATGCACATGCTCGCATGTTTTCATTTCTAAAGGGATGTAGCAAGAGGATTAAAGACTACAGAACCGATGCATGATAAGTTGCCTAGCATAATGTGTTGTGCATTTTGTGAAACATCAAGTTGTAGGTTTAGCTGTGACCGCACGTAATCTACACAATAAGTGAGTGGAGCGAGTCCAGGCGTCTGAAAGAAACAGCTAAAAGAGCCTACAGCAAAATAAAGCCTACAGCAAGACGATAAAAACAAGTCTGATACAAAATACAAAAATCATAGAATTTTCCAAATAAACTGCAAAATACGGAAACCAGTCAATGCATCAAATATATTATAGCATTTGTATTTCAAAAATACAAAAGACACAAAAACAAACAAATACAAAAGGCAGCATAATTAACAAAACAATCCAATAAATCAACGGCTGAACTGGCGTCCATAACCATACTGCCCTCTTGTGGCTAATTATGCTAATACTATTTGAGCTGGATCAAAACACTCCGTATAGGGTGCTGAGGGTGCCCTCAGCAGCTCTGTCCCACGCATGACAGGCATGGCCAAGGCTAGGGTATTGTGTGGTTCGGTCTGCACCACTTTGTTTGTGATTATCCCATATAGAGAGCAAGGGCTGTGTAGAAACAACATATTCTATTTTCAGGTTGCACACAGCTAGTGGACCCTGATGGATTTGACAGAAAGTGTAATAGATTATAATCGCCTTTAAGTCTCAGAGAGATGGTTGAATATTAATAGGCAGACACAACAATACTAGTGTTTTGGGGAAAAAAAGTTAAATTATGAAATGTTTTACATTTATAAATAAATAAATATTTATATATTTCAATAAACTTTCCTAAAAGTGTTTCATAAGCAATAGTACGAGACAGAGTTGCAATAATAAACATCAGTTTATATTTCACTTTGTGCCTTGCGATGTATCTGTGTGTATACATTTGTGAGAACTATACCAGTTGTCTTATACATTTTTTTCTCTGTGAATGTTGCTGGAGTAGGAAAACACATGCATCAGGCAAGCTAGAGGTAAAGGACCTGTAGTAGGCATTCAGGAATGTAAAGGTACAGTTAAGTATTCCTTGAACCTTAACCCATAAGCAGCTCAGATTCCAGGTGCATTCCTCTGTTGGGTTGTCCTTTAATCACACAGATATCGTCTGTTCAGGATTATAATGATTATATCCTACTAGGCTTCTGTGTGTCTTCTTTTTCCCCCAACGTTGTTTGTGTGGGCAGTAAGTTACTAAAAGTTCCCAAAGGCAACATCTCTACAGGGAAACCTGACACAGGAGGTAGGGTACAGGTAAGGTACTTGTCAATGCTTAAAAACCCTCTGGAGTGTGAATCTACTGTACACAAAGACAAATACATCTATCAAACATGCACTACAGTAACTTCAGTCTGTGTGTTAAGATATATTCAACACTGCATGTTGTTATTAAACATCTATTGATAAATACAGTGAATGTAGGTACATGCCCTCAAATGCAGCTTTCTAGATCACCTGCATTAAAGCTATGATCAGAATGAATAACACAGACTTTGGGTAACATATAGTAATACAGAATGTGGTTTGCCCCCTCCCCTCATGGCAAAATGTTCTCTCAATCAAGCTCTCTTAACTTTTTCCCAGTCTCTTTGGCATTTTTGCAGCTGTACAACCACTTGATAATCCTTGCATTGCGCTCAATGACCGATGTTCCCTGCCTATTATTTTCATGCAGTTCTTCCTCCAACAATCCGTCGCTATCATCACTATTCCTGGAGAAGCCATCCTCCGATGTAGAGACACTGGTGCTCCTGATGTATATTTCAGCATCATCTGATCTTGCAGAGAAATTCTCCTTTCCCAAAGATTCGATTACCTCGCCATCCAGTCCGCAATACAGGAAGAAGGATTCAAAGTCTGCAAAGTTCTTAGAGTATCTTGAGCTGATGTCCGAATGAGTACGGCTCACGCCGGCTGACCTCTTCTTTACCTCAGCAATTCTGTGATCGGGTTTATTCACGACATGCACCCTTGGGACCAGACGGTCGCGGTTTTCGGCACTTACTTGGACAGGAGCTTTACTTTGCTGTGTCATTTTAGCTAACGGTGGCACAGACTGAGACACTGCCGTAGCCGAGCCACATTTTCTTGCATGTGCCTCAGGTGTGGTGTGTTTTGTGTCATTTCCCGCTGTGTTAGAGTCTTTATTTGAAGCCTCAGGCAAGGGAGAATTCTTTTGCACCGAACCAAGAAGCAGCCTGTATACTATGCCTTGTTTATTTCGCTTATTTGTTGAGGATTTTAGTAAATCACATTTCTCTCTGTACATTAGAATGGAGTCCCGGCGGTTTTTTGAACTGGATCGTCGCACCACATTGTCTGGTTCTCTTGAGCAGTTGTGTGTCGTAACTGTAGAGACAGGTGAGTTCCCGCCTGTCACAAGCTTTACAGGAGGCCTACGGTTAAAGCTCTGGTTAGAAGACCCATGACTACTTACAGAGGCTGACTCGAAGCTCAGCACTGGCTCCGGTGTTGAATTCACCGCCTGTGGACTCTTGACATACTTAGGCTTGCTAGCAGCAAGCCTCTCTACAGCACTCATGCCTCCTTTCATTTCACTGTCTCGTTCCATTTGCTTTCGAAGATATCCAGGACCCTTCCCAAGAATTCTAGTGGTATCCTTGTCGTTGGTTATCTCCATATTGTTTTGGCTATTGTTTTAATGAAACCTCAAATCTGTTCTTACTTCTTTCCAAACAGTAGGTAATCCTCATGCTCTAACACTGAAGGCCACAGAATTCCAGACAAGCCCGTTCTTTGCCCATGCACGTATCAGGAGTGTTCAACTTTTCAGTCTAAATCCCCCATCATGCTGCCCCGCCCATCTGTTAGGCTTCTTTTAACCAAACACAGGCCTGTTCAAAGTACACCTGATAACATCACACATGAGAGTGGTGAAAATTAATACTGAGGCGGAGTCTATTATTTTCGTTTGGTGGACACAGAGGCCATTATACCCCTCCATGTAGTCGATAATCCCTTTCCACCCAACCAGGTTCATATTACACTTGTGAAATAGTTGTGAATTATTTTGTAATAAATTAATGATTTTTCTTGTGTAACACTTAAGTCTTTTTGTATGAGTCATTACAGGAAGTGACAAAAGCTGATGGGGTGTGATCCTGTAATAACTGTCCTTCCAACACATCAAAACAATATTTTATATGGTCAGCCCCCATATTGGAAATAAGTTGATACTGTTTTTTTTCTACCTTTGCTCAATTACTATTTACTAAAGGGAAGGTTTAGTTTATGTGTATAATTACAAATAATTGTATTGCCTACTATCCTTACGTTTGTCACAGACATTGTTTTTTGAGGGTTATTTTACAGTCAGACAAGATAAAGTGATACATTTTTAAATAGCTTCACAGCATGGGGTAAGCTACTGTTCATTTTGAGCCTAAACATTTCCCACTTGGAGGTTATGAACCCATTCTGAAACAAAGGTTTATGGGTCAAAGCAATTGTAAAAGCTTGCCTGCTAGATGACAAAACACCCTGACTGATTTCAACACTGTAAAAAAAAATAAAGTTCTGTATCTTCTCAAACGGTAGCCATTCACTGATATCATATATCTCACGCCAGCAAATAATATGTGTGTGTGTCTGACCTGTGGGTCTGTGTACGTGTAGTAGAGCCCCAGATACAGACATGATGAATGTCGGCACATGTAATGTTTTTCATGGAGCAAATTATGTCAAGCTCAATTTCATTAAAATGATTCAAATCTGACAAATGCTCAAACCAATTATGCTTCACAAGGGCTTAGTAAATACCAATAGGCTATATCAGAATATATAGGGTATATAAGGCCTGACTCGCAGTCTCCGCTCTAATTCATCCCAAAGGTGTTCTATCGGGTTGAGATCAGAACTCTGTGCAGGCCAGTCAAGTTCCTCCACACCAAACTCACTCATCCGTGGCTTTATAGACCTTGCTTTGTGCACAGTCATCATTTTGGAACAAGAAGGGGCCATTCCCAAACTGTTTCCACAAAGTTGGGAGCATGAAATTGTCTAAAATGTCTTGCTATGCTGAAGCATTATCAATTATGTTATTTTGTAGGTGCTCCAAGGAGCTCAAGCAGAATGCTATTTGCATTATCTATGTAATGTCCAAATGTATATTATAGGTCTGAAGCAAAAAAGGACAATTGGCATAAAGGTAGGTTACATAGTTTTAAGTTAAGTATGAATTGCAGTAGCACATTTTGTGTGAGAAAAAAACATAGTGTATCTAGCAATCCTTTTTATATTGAAATGCATTCTGGGAAGTTTCTGAAGAAGAGGGGTGCCTCTGTTATTCATCATGTTTCATAGGTCACAGTTTCAGGCTTCACACAGAGTTCTGCTCATTTTATACCCTTGATGGTTTTCATATTGTACTGACAGACCTATGACATGTAAAATCCAGACGTGAGAGGACTGAACCCATTCATGGCACGCCTGAAGCCAAGCATACCACCACCCATCATATGGATTCTATTGATTCAACCAGAGTGCAATGTGTCTCCGGTTACTACTAGAAAAACAATTGAAAAAGAGGTGAGGGGAGATGTTGGTGGTGGTGGTGGTGGTGTATGTGTGTGGGAGGGGGGTTGGACTAGATAAACATGTCCACTGGCACAATCATTTGAATGATTCACGTCTTCCCTCCTCATTTTGCAATTCATATCTTAACTTGCTTGTTAGACAAATATATTATGCATTTTAATTTGACACTGTTCATATAATTTAGTGAGCCATTAATACATCACAATATTAGCCACGATAATTAGCAGCACTGCTTGAGACATGAATGAGACTGGCTCACTCGCAATTAAACATGGCTTGCAAATTGTGAAATGTAATTGCTGCAGGCATCTTTTCATTGTAGTTATTGGTTGAGTATTATGTAAGTAACCAATACTGAGTATTTATGCATGCAGCACTAATTGCCCTGTATAAGGTCACCTCCCACGCCATTAGTCTCAAACACAGACTGTTTAGACAAACACCCTACTGTATTACAGAAAGTTTTTTCCTCAGGGGATTTTTGCTGTAATTTTTTGTTTGGGGGCACATGCAGGTTTGCTGTTCTTTGCTTGTTACAATGTAAATTTGATATTTTGTTTTTTATTTCAACCCTGACATTTACCTTAAAACTATTTAAAGTTAAGACAGATTAATGTAGTAATAAAATAATGTTCAATTCACATTCTTATGACTCACGAGAAAGCTCTATGTTTGACTATACAATAACCTTAATTTGTTTTATTGTGTTGTAAGGCTGTGTCATCCTGACCCAGACTCCAGCAGCAGTGTGCTTTTGTCTTATGGGAGGCCAATTCTATGTTGTTGTTTTTAATCCTTAAATTATATTTATTTTTTAATTTTTAATTTTATTTTAATGTATAAAATATTTTGTTTAATGACTAATATGCCTATAGGTATTTACTTCCATGAGGTTATGAACAAATGTGTTTTTGGAAGGATTATGTGATCACTGCAAGTAATGATCTCGTTGTATTTCTTGTAATTCTTGTTCTTATAGCACAAGATTCCTGAGTGTTTTCTATTAGGAGATGTAGCCTCTGTCAGTCCTCCTGAGCCTGATCATGGTGGCCATGTCTCTAAAATATTTGTTGTAAACAAAACTCTTACCATAATTTATTACGGGGCTCCGTATTATCTTAAATTTAAAAAAGTAAATAAAAAATTGCATTGCACGTTAAACGCTGAAGACCAACATTGTAGTTCGTTAAGACTGTACAAATCAATACAAAGAAGACCATATACAAATGTTTGAGATAATATTTTATTTTAGGTGGTTTAGATGAATACGGATATTCAATGTTGTTCTGTACACATTGCATGTCAGTTTCACGTTTCAGTTTTGAATGTATCTAATGATGTTTGTACAGGAATGTTCATACATTCATTTTAATCAGGCAATTATATTTGGCGATTACAGTCACAGATGTGACACAGGACCCCACAGAGCAACATGGCAGCCAACCATGGAAAGTCAGTTTTGTTCGTATGCTTGGGTAAGTGTGTCTCTTTAAAGCGTCCGATAACTCATACATAAAGTCTAAACACAAACAACTGTATGCCATTATCCAATTAGTAATCACAAAGTATGGTTATTGTAACAAAGCACAATAAGGCTAGTTATATGCAGTCAAGTTAATGACAAGGCAATGCTAGCGCAATGTAGCTGTTAGCGCCTAAACTATCTTATCAGCCCATGTTTGTTATGGTGCACAAAATGTGTAGGTGTATTAATTCTGTTTTAGTGTAGTTTCACTCAGTTCCAATACGCTGCAAATATCACCAGAATACATAAATTCTGAAAATATAAATTATATATCATCAATATTCTTCTTTGTAAAAAGGGAATATTTGTAGGTCTCCCATCGCTGAAGCAGTCTTCAGGAAGATGGCAATTGATGCTGGGGTTGCTGATAAGGTAAGCTCGTGATTTAAAAAAAAAAAAATCTTTAAGTTTAATATGCACCTGCAATTTGCCTGCAAGAATGTCTACTAAGAAACAATTAAGTTTTCCAAGATGGCGGTTGTAAAGGAAGTAACATGAGACGATATAATCTTGTTCAATCAGATTCAACACATCTAGCCTACATGCTTTGCATATTAGAGTATATTCTGCATAGTGATCAAAGCAGTTTTTTAGTTGTCAATGCACAGTATAACAGTGTCATTCTTTTGACAAGGCAGCGGTCAACTATGTATTAGTTGATTGCTGTAATAGAACAAATTAGGATATTGAAGAAATAAAAATTCTCAGCCGGAAACCGATGGAGTGCCTACTCCAGGTGGGGAATGAGTCCTTACCCCAAGTGAAGGAGTTTAAGT
>JAODLL010000469.1:0-13994 GCA_026546735.1 Forbesichthys agassizii | reverse complement strand
TATATATATAATGATTTGAGTAAATAATGAAATAACGATTATTTAACATAATAGCTCATTGACTCTGGAAAGATGCTGTGGTTACAGCACTTAATTATACTTTAAAAAAAAAAACACAACAAATTAACAGTGAAAACACCTTAAACTATGACATTTCCCTTTAATACTTCTGTTGATCTTTTACCCCGGGAGGGGCAAAAGTGCACGCGTCATTCAGAACACAAGACAAAATACGAGTTTATCTGCAAAACGTAACAAACGTTATAATTGTTCCCCCCCCCCCCCCCCGATTACATTGTTTTTGTGATGGTTAGGAAACAAGATCAAAATTGTGATTCAAATGTTATTCATTTCCCAGGCCAACACTGGACATTGAGACGCACGCCGCTCACCTTTCCACACAGATAAACAATGCTGGTGTCTGGGTCGTAGAAGGGCAGCAGGACACCGTTGCTTGTGTCCATCTCCTGAACCGATATGGGCTCGTCCATGTTGTCCTGAGGGGAAGTACACGAGAGCTCTCTACCGCTTTTACATGTTCTGTGTGTGTGTGCATGTATACCGCGCTGTGTGTGTGTGTGAGAGAGAGAGGGTGGGAGGGGTCTACGTACTGGTCTCCACAGTGCTGTGTGTGTGTGTGAGAGAGAGGGTGGGAGGGGTCTACGTACTGGTCTACACAGTGCTGTGTGTGTGTGAAGGGGGGGGGTTCTAATTACTGGTCTCCACAGTGCTGTGTGTGTGAAGGGGGGGGGGGGTTCTACGTACCGGTCTCTACAGTTCTCTGGGTGTGTGTGTGTGTGTGTGTGTGTGTTTACGTACTGGTCTCCACAGCGCTAGCTGCCTCTCACTCATGCGGCTGAAGCCCGTGGTGAAGATGTTCCCGTCCGATAGAAAGATGGCCCTCATTGGCCGGGCGCCCTCGTGAGCCTTGTCCTTCTCCTGACAACACAGACCATAATAAGGTTCGTCCTGCAGACGCTAGCAAATGCGCTGTAAGGGCTCCTCTTTGGAGCCGAATAGACCCATTTGTTGACGTCACCAACATATGCACACGCAGCTCAGCACCAGATGTCCTGTTAAGCCCCATATATAAAATTAATAATCATCTCTTTAGCATTTATCCTTATGACTCAACATTATTTCACCTGCTATGTGTCCTAGATGAGAATTCTGCCGGTCCTTTACCAGTTTAAATGCCTTCAGAGCGGGAATACAACCCACAAAATGCACTTTTGCCGTTTGTCAGTTTTCGGCAGACGTACACATTCTGGCACGACACCTTGTACTTTCGTCTGCTAACAAAAAAAAAAAAAAACTGACGCACGCCTAGAAGCTGCTGTGTGACGGGATGCACTACTAACGAGGTAAGAAACCCAGAACTAACTTTGTGAAGCTGTCAAAGTGAAATATTTAGACAAAATTAATTGTAAATACAGTATGCACTGTGTCGGCCATGCAAGGTGCGACCAACCTTGCTCAAGGAAAGCTTACAGGTAGGTCAACACCGGGGTTTGAACCCACAACACAGGTGGGAGCCCAACACACAGATCACCCTGTCCCCCGGCTAGACATGCCTATGAGGGCTCTTCCCCTACCAAGATGGCTGTAACAGGGGACCGCGTTTTGACTCACCGCCACGACCTTGCCCTTGCGGGGGTCGATGACGCGCACCCTCTTGTCCTTGCAGGCGGTGCAGACAAGGCTGCCGGTGCGGCTCCAGCTGACGCTGAAGATGACGTCGGGGTGCATGTCCTCCAGGCTGACCATGGCCTCCCCCGAGCCCACGTTCCAGATGAAGATCTGGTTGTCGCAGCCTGGGACAGACCAATCACACACACGCCGCTTCAGAGTGGAGGCGAAATGCGTCCAATGAGAGGTGCATTCAAATTAGCAAAAAAACAAACAAACTTGAGAACATTTTCCCAAACGGCTTTTCCGTTTGCATAGAGCTCGCTGCGAACATTGCTGGAAACACACACACACCCCCTCAAATGGGCTGAGGATGTAAGTCTCAGTGAGCAAACACTGCACTAAGGGTTACAGTTCAAACGTTTTTGTTTTTCTTTTACACAAAACGTCCAAAGGAAATGTGTTTGCCTTGAATATTCATCTCAGTTTTCCGAATTTGAATGCAGCTCAGATATGCATTTCAAACAGGTTTTAGGTAGCGGAACGCATGCTACCGTTTCAGCTGGGAGGGACTCCACTCACCTGCGCTGAGGAGGACGTTATGCGCGGTGGGGTGCCAGGTGACGATGCCGACTCTCTTCGAGTGTCCCTCCAGCACGACTATAGGCTCAGACATCGGCTCGTCCAGCCCGTTCTCTGGAATCTGCCAAACCTAAGGGCACATGAGCCGGTGTGTGGTCAATCACACAGTCGAAACACGCCCTTAGCCTTATGCTATGAAGTGTGGTTAAAGGTAAGAGCACCCAAGCCGGTGTGTGGTCAATCACACAGACGAAACACGCTCTTAGCCTTATGCTATGAAGTGTGGTTAAAGGTAGTTAGCACCTCCTTTTGGATTAATAACAAACAAAATATTATTGATCTGGTTTAAAACTTGGAGATTACCCCCCGCAGAATGCTAAACCAATCAAGTCATTCTCCAACCCTTCCTCTCACAGAGCTGTGTTTCAAACAAACCAGGGGATTACATTATGCAATCAAAGAGTGCACCTTTTAATTATTGAAACGAACTCAAAGGTTTCAATTGTTAGACAATGGCAACAATGGGTTCTCGACTAATGTAAAGCGACATTACTTGGTATGTCTTTCACAGCCATTTCTCAAATTTAAATCTTACTGTACCTGTGGATAACCTGGAAAGAGCGATACTTGTTTTTGCTTTCTTCAACATCATCTCTAGGCTATCATTATGGTAACTCGTTAGTCTGGGAATTTACCTCCGTACCTCCTACAGCTAGTGCAAAACGCTGCTGCTAGATTGCTGAATGGAACAAATACTTGGATTGGTGTTATCTGGCAGCTTCAGAATGATCCATCTGAATCTAGATTTCACAGATTAATTTGAAAAGCACAGCCGGTAAATGGGAAACTTTTGAATATATTGTATTTTCAAACGCCAACTCTTTTGAACGCACCTCTGTTGATTTACAAACAATGAAACCTGTAAATATTTTGTTTCCATTTCCTCAACTAAAATGTAATAGACAAATCTTTACAGTATTTCTTTAAGAAATTACTAAAACACAATAGCATCTTCCCCACCTATGTAATTAGGAACCTTCTATGTCTACAACATTATTTTATGCATCACTGTACTTAATTTTTACCTTCTTGTATGTGAAGCACTAAAGCTATGCAACACACACACACACAAAACGATATGCTTACCATGACCTTGCAGTCCTCCGAGCCACTAGCGACTACATGGTCGTTATGAGGACACCAGTCGATGTCCAACACTGGTCCCGTGTGGCCACACACGGTAGGATACACCTTGTCTATACGTCCAGTCTGGAAGAGGGAGCACAGCTCCAAGGTTAAAGGCTGGGTCAGTCGTTCTTGAGAATGCTTGCTAACTTTAAACTCAAAATCTAAAACCCACCTGCCACAGGTCGCTCCCTCAGAAGCTGCGCCCCATAAATTGGAAACACATTGCGAATGCAAGGGTACTGTTAGTGTTCGCCACTTTGTCTTCCTATTTGTGAATGGCTGTACTTTCAAAAAAAAAAAAAAAAACTTGGCAGTTGATTGAATGAACCATCTGGTCGTTTTCGTTGTCGGCACACCTAAACCACGCCCGTATAGCTATAAACAACGCAGATTGGAAAGTTCAGTTGCTACTCGGACACGTTCAAAGTTATTCCCAGGTTTTCCAAACTGAAGCTCGCGAGATCAAGATAGTCTCGTGACGCTGCCGTTAACCAATAGGCAAGCAAACTTGCAATGCACACACGTCATGACAACGTGATTTATTTTAAACACACCACAACATTTTCAGACATGTATAAATGTAGACTTAGGTTTCATTCACATCTGCCCTTCCACTCCATCTGATTGACTCAAGCATGCACCTGACTTTGCTTATCCAATAGGGAGGCTAGAACTGAGATGAGTGCGCGCGTTGAAGGGGATTCGTCAATACGGTTTTGAATTTCAGGGCACTTTATTGATCAATATTTTGATTTTCTATGTTTTCCCCACATTATACCCCTCTAAGAAAGAAAGTAAATAATGACCACAGAAATTATTGAACACGTTTAAAATAAATATGTTGGCTTCCATTTCTGTAAGGTCATGTGAAAAGGTTTTAGTCTTGTGGTTTAAAGCAATACAATCTCTATCTCACAGAAAGCACAACCGTGATCTGGTACCCAGATGTACATTATCTAGCATGGTCTGTGGTAATCAAATTAACCTTGTTTGTATTGTTTGGACCATTAAGGCCTGTTTTCTAAGAAAAATAAAATAAAGAAATCTACAATTCTCAGGGCACCTCTACATATCTAGGAAAACATCTATTGACCTAGAACCAACCTTATTCTGGTAGAAATCATGTGGTCACCAGGGCAAACATAACAAAGGGTGTGGATGCATGTAATGCAAAGCACGAAGACTATTCAAGCACTGATTATCTGTGTTCTTTATTACAGACCGGTAACAACCTCAGGAAGATGAAGGTTGTGGTTTGGGATGCGCTCCATGCACAACACTCTCAGTACAGTGGTCACATGATGCTACTGGTACACAAGTTTGACCATCGTTAAGATGAGCCTGTGTGCCTCAGCTAGCTACATTAAACTATGTTCACGGTTAATGGTTGTCTGCTCAAATTCAATGTAAATTTTCTAGTTTGTTCAGGCCTACTCAAAGTCATTTAGGAGTATTTTGTGTATCTAATTTTATTCACAAAAAATACAAAAAAAAAAATGTGTGACATTTTCTGCACAGTGCCTAACCTATGGAACACCAAAAATGCCGTCTTAAGACGTCCATATTGCACGTGTTAAGCTGTCTTTTTTGGAAGTATAACACGCACGTCAAGCTAGACTTTTTGGCCCCAACGGCGTTCCATACTAACCTGATGCGCCAAACGGGTTGTTACACAGCACCATCTGGGAGGCCGTCCATGGAAACCATTTGAAAAAATAACAGGCACTTTCAAACAATACTTGGCAGGTCACTGGATGAACTGACGCCGATTGTCTATCACCGTTGGTTAACGTCACACTGAAACGACGACTGATTGGCCCAAACCACTGACGGAACAACAATTTCAAGCCTGTAAGCTAATACACTTCTTGTCAAATTCACCAAATATCTCCTTGCATTTTGTTAGCTTGCCATTCTCGGTACGTGCTGAGAAAAAGAAAAATGTATCCGGTACGTCCACACAGCCCTGGCTCCGTAAATAGGAACACCGCTCACAACAAAGACGACCCCGCCCTAGGCTTCGCAATGCGTTTGCAATGTGTGTGTGGGGCAAAGCTTTTGCTTTAACTCATTCATTCATTCATTCATTAAAATAAAAAATAAAAAAAGGGGCTCACTGCATTTGACACAAGATGACAAGATGTCCGACGCTCACCTTCTGCAATGGCAGGACTAGGAAGGCTCCGCCTCCGCTGGCGTCAATGATGATGGCGACAAACTTGGGGTTGACGGCACAGAACGAGCTGTCCCACGTGACGCGCGACACGCGGATGTCATCGTAGCACTGGTCGTTCTTCACCGCCTGGCCGAACACGTGACGGAACTTGCTCTGTCGCACCACTCGCCGCAACATATCTGCAGGAAGACACACGCACACACACTTTGGTGACACCTAGAGTCCTATGTGGAAGGTGATCAATTCTAAACCAAACACTGCGTGGACATTAAAATGGCTGCTGCTGTCAGATGTACAAACACATTAAGCTCTCCGTGTTACTTCTGTAATGTCACAAAAACGGTTTTCAAAAATGTCACAGACACCAATAAACTTGTGAAAATGAACCTCAAATATAATGGGTTGAGTGATTATCGTTCTATTTAAGGGTACAATGCTTTCCCCTCAATCCATACTGTCCAATCCATCATCCATACACATTCTGGTCATAGCGTCTATTGGCATGTTATGTCAGACTGACTCCCAACCAGGGTAAAATCACGGCAGATCCGGAAGCATCTAGACTACACTAAAACAGACAAAGTGTATGCACCCTAAAATGTGTTTTTTGAGCTGAAACCAAAGTAATAGGATTGATCTGTGACACATCAATGCTGGCGTTAACATTGACAAAAAAATCCTGTTTTTATACAAATCTGCATTTTATGGGCAGAAAAAACTGAACTACATGTCTTATCCGTTTAAACTCACCCCAGGAGGACATGGCTGGTTTTCATCGGTACACTTAGTACACTCATACTTCATCAAATAGTTAATGTTAATGAGGGTCCCCCTCTCAGCCCCTCCCCTCACACAGCTCCTTGACGCATTTTTTAAAGTTGTAGAGGTGGAGACTTTACACTTTGATGGAGAATGACTCCTTTCACACCTTACACAGACATACAAGAGGATCCAGACCAGACTGGGCTTAACTAACAACTTTACTAACCAACCATGATCTAGTTTCTGCCCCCACCCCACACACACACACACACACACACACACACACACGACATAGTTATAATTTAGGCCCACATAACCTCCAGCAACACATCCCACCCAAGGCCTGTTCAAGACACACTAGCCCTCATGACCATGATTACAACTGCTGTAATGAGCCAGTCTAAAAGCAACTAATACAAAACTATATGCATACAAATTGGACTCCGATATAATAGTAAAAACAACCAAATCTATCAAGAGTAAAATTATTTCAGTTCATTGGTATCTAGGCCTCATTTCATCATTTTACCTTCACCTCAACGCCTTGTGATCACTGGTCCAAATGACCCGACGTTCACTTGCTTGTTGACTATTTGAGATAGGCAGAATGCAATAACAATGGTTAACATCAACACGTTAGAAAAAGATATAGCCTATATATATTGATACATCTTGCATCCACGCATACCATCCCCGGTACTACCGGCACAACGGACCAAGAGGTCCTCATACTAATTCACAACAGAACCATACTCTGACCTACAAACAACGCTCGCTGTACAATATTTACAGCAAGATTATGTGATTTTAGACGGAAAATGCGGCGTTCCGCTGCACTGGGCCGATGATGTGCGGTAGCCGCCGCGCCTGCCGTGCGGTAACGTTCATTTGATTTGTGTAGCAAACAGTAGCCTACTGCTATTTTTTTTAAACCACTGCATTGAGAATCATTTCATTAAAAAAAAGGTTGAGACAAAGATAGCAGGCGGAAAATTAAAACAGGGCAAAAAGTACAAAGGGCTACAATACAATAGCCTACCCATTACATATGTTCATAGGTTAATAATATTCAAAATTGTCAGCAACTGCAGCGATCTGGGCAGGGATAACGACTTCGTACAACACTTCTAGTCCTACACACGGTAGGTGGATGTCGGGAACCGGGTGCTTTCTACTAAAGACACACACACTGTTGCAGAGGTACGCTAACAGACAGGTCCAGGCGGATAAATGCGAGCTAAAGATCTATTCCGTGTAAAGGATGGAGGTCGGACAGCAGGCATTAGCAGAGACAGCTAGCAGCAACTAGCCGCGGACCACCGCCAGCTGCGATCCATTATGACGCAAGTGCAGATATTCTCCAAGGCTTTTCTCCCATTCAGAAAATCTCATTCAGTAGCTAAATGGTGCGCATCTGCTGGTGGAATACATGCGAAACGCACGACCGTGCAAGACCATTTAGGATGCCTTACCTTCTAAATCTATTGCAATGTTTTCTCAAACACGAGGCAATCAATCAGTATGCCTACACATGAATATAGTAGTTAAGGCGTGCCCTTCTGCGAGATGTACAGCAGGCTATTCCTTGTTTCCAGCAAAACGTCCAGCCGCGCTGCTCTTTCCCTCCAGACGGAGAAAATATTAATCGGAAGCAACGTGTCGAATCAGATGATATTCCGCGATGGCATTTGTCAGCTAGAGCATCTCCTCTCCTCACCTGCACACACTAATAATAACCGATTCCCATCGTTATCGCTTAAAACCCAGTACATGGACGACCGGCTACGGCACATGCGCAAATTAGACCCCCCCCTTTACAGGAGGGATGCCCGTCTTTTTATCGATCGATTTTTTTTGGGGGAAAGAGCGACGTTACTGTCTGCTAGTGTATCAACTCAAATCCCATTCAAAGGGACAGTGGCGTTTATGTATTCACTCTCGGTATGTCGTTCCAGAGCAGGACCGGTAGCCTATTAGCCTGCTGTGTTTGGGTGGGCTGGGCCTGGTAGATATAATAGGTGGGCAACTTTGGCCCAAAGGCATGTACATTTGCCTTACTGAGCGTCTGCAAGCCTACATTTTCTATAACATTTATCTTGAATGTGTCAAGTAGTCATAGTCCTAATCAAATTTGATTTAATGAACTAAAACCGTGTTTTAATTAAAACTTAAAATGTCCAACCTCTGCTAATGAATGTAAACTGAACAGCCTACTAAAGCAAAAGCTCACACATTTGATCTATTCTATTCCCATAGTGCATAATTTGCACACTTCTTTTCAATGTTATTATAGCATCAGCCTCACCACACATAAACTATTCACATTTTACCCATTGCTTCCACGATGTCATAGCTTGATGATGATATCGCTCCATATAGTATTTGTATAGCCTATATCCTACTGTATGAACACAACACAACACACGTCCAGTCATGATTGTTGTGTCTCTGACGATGGTCGTCACCTTTCTTTGGAGACGATTTCACCTCTAGAGGCTTCTCTGCTGCCCTCTTGGCCACATCAAAGGCATTCTTCATCTGGGACACTTTCACAGCGGGGGCCTGCGCTGAGACTGCCACAGGAGCCTTCCGTGTGCCAGGCTTGGCCCTGGTCTGGTGCATTTGGTTTGTCTCCTTGATGAGCTCTGCCACGGGCTTGAAGCAGACCACATCCCCCCCGTCGGCGCTCTGCTGCTCAGGCCTGACCACATCGTTGGGGCCGCGGTCGCGGGGGTTTTGATCCCCGTGGAAGGTTGGGTGACACCGAGGCTGAGCGACGGCAGCCCTGGTGCCTGACGGGGCAGGGCTCCGTGGTTTGGCTCGGTGCTCCCCGCACGCTTTGGCCTGCCCGGGAACGGGCAGTGACTTCGACCTGGAGAACGGAGTCCGGGGCTTCCTGGCCACAGGAGGTGGAGGATGAGGGTCCCCTTGCCTCCCAGCGGAGGCAAACTCTTGCCACATGTCCAGGCTCTCGCCAGGTGAAGGGTAGGTCGCCTGCGGCCAGTGGTCCAAGTCGATCATGCCTTTGCACTGACCTGTAGCGGCCATGGGGCCTCCCCACTGGCACTGAGGAAGACTGTTCCCGGGGTCAAAGTGCACCGACACGCGGCGTGCGTTCGGCGGTACGGCGGCGTACGTGCACTTGTCGTCCCACAGCAAGCACATGTCCTGATTGGCTAATTGATCGCAGGTAACGACCCTGCTGAAATCAATGGTGTGCCTCCTTTTTTCCTGCTCCTCCTTACGCTTGACCCCCTTGTTTCTCCTCTGTAGTTGTGCAGTCTTTACTCTGATGAAGGGGTTCTTAGGCTTTTTGGGGACAGGCGGCGGTGGACCTTTAACTTTGGCCATTTCTCTTGCCATAGAACCGTCCGGCGAGCCACCCGTGCCTTCTGGTGCTATATCTGTACTCTCCATGCCTGTGTTAGGGTGGGCTGCTGCTGGGGGGGGCAACAGCTTCACTGCAGGCGTTGTTGGTGTGGCAGAAACGCAAGCCAACTCACTCTCGCTCTGTAAGGTGGCGGTTTGTATGTTCCCATCACAGCGGCCCTGCTCGGGTAAACAGGGACACAATGGAGTGTTTTGCAGCGGTGACATTCTTGAGTTATTGTGCGGGGCTTCCAGACGGTGGGTGTCGTTGAGCATTTGTCCTTGTTCTTTTTTCGTACACGCACTAATGCTCCCTGTCACTCCTTCTTTAACCCTCTTTGAGACAACGCCAGCAAACCTGCTCTGCGATTCCTGCCCTGGTCCCTCCTGTGACGAGGCGTCGGCTGAGGTCACCTGGCCGCTTTCCTCGTGTTTATGGCTCTGGAACTCTTCCTCCTCGGCCTGAGTGGCACCGTGTGCCTCGCTGGGGGTGATCCGGTGTTGTTTACCCTGCTCGGCGCGGGGAGCCAGGGCAGCTTTTAGGTGACACTCGATCCCGTCCTCTTGAGCCGAATGTAGAGCCACTAACCCCTCGGGCCTGTGTGTGACACGTGTTGCCACTGCGTCGCATGGGTCTGAATAAGCGGCAGCTCCTCTCAAGCTTTTATTTCCGTCGGCCATTCCATGTAGGGAGGCGTGGCTGGGTGCATCTCCCGCGCAGCTCTCGCTCGCCTCCATCGCGTCGCCCAGAGCGCTCTGGAGCTCCCGGGCGACCCCACCGACAGCCCTGCCCTGTCTGGCTCCGCCCCTAAGGCCGCCCATGGCCTTCAAAGGGCGCGTCGCTCCAGCCACACGTTGCCGTCTCCTGATTGGCTCCCCACCTTGGCGGGGAGGGTCTTGATCTGTGGCCGGAGCAGGCCGGCAGTTGGCCCTGGTGCTGCCATGGTGCCAAGTGGCGGCATAGCTGCTGCCGCTGCCAGCGCGCTCCCTGGGGCTTGCCGGGGCCTCCTGCTCCTCGCCTGGGACCCGTTCCACAGACTCCCCGACCATCTCCAGGCCCTTGTCCAGTCTTTGGCCCATCGTGTGTGTGCGCGCCGTCTGCTCTCAGCTGTTAAGTGACGGAGAAGGACAAGTGTCAAGCCACAACAATAAACTTACTTGGGTTATAAATAGCTCAGTGGTGCATTGTGCAGTTTGGGGTTTGAACTGTGGGTCACACACACACACACACAAATGCAAAATATTATTTTAAATTAAATTACCGACTGCTATTCTTGCCCTGTAATAACATTCCTTATCTCAGCCGTGCAGCCTGGTTGAAGTATAAATGTATAAAAAGAGAGAGAGACACATTCGGCAAAGCACCCATTCTGTCTGCATGGAATGCTGGCATCGCTATAATTAACCTGGGCCTGACAGCCCCCCGCTGTGAGTCACAGGGTCCAAATAGGAAACAGCATAAGGGGGGTTAACAGATCAGTCAGCAGGTCCCAAGGTCAGATAAAAGGCTAGGCCACCATACATGGGCCAAGACACGCACTGTAAACCGTGACACTAAATGTACTCCAGGGTACACCAAGGGCCTTTACAGAAACGCCGGCGTTTTGGTTAGAATCTCAGAGAGCGCATTTTCCACCCCTCTCTACCCCTCCCCATGCAGAGCTGCTATTGTCACCATCCTCTATCCCCTACAGCTTTTCTTTCAAACATAAACAGTTAGCCACTTATAACACAAGCAAGGAGTGAATAATTAACATAAAGTACATATGACCAATACAGGGTTAGGTGGGTTACTTTTTAAATGTAGTCTGTTGCAGTTACTGACAGTTTACAGTTACTAGTTACCAGGTTAAAATTATAATCATTAACGTAATTGTTGTATTTCCCAAATGTACCGAAATAAACATAATCTTACTTTCCATTACATTTAGATTGCTTCACCCATAAACATTGTTCTTTGAAATGATAACCAAAGCAATTTACTGGTGGAGCACCAGATCTTTGTATTTATGTGACTGTTTATGTTGCTCAGGGGATCATATTAATAAAGTGGGACTTTATTTGAAGTATTTATTGGCATTAATGAACGGTTAAAAAAACAACATCTGATTGTTTTATGCATTTTTCTTCTGCAAACTTCCCTTTTAAATTTGAAAGTAGTCATAGAGATTATAATCTCATTTTTAAAAAAATCCCTGTAATCTGATTACACTATTTTAGCTGGTAATGAAATGGAAAACAGTTACTGTTTTGTGTAATCAGTTATCCTGTCAGTGATCCAGTTACAATAAAATGCAATACAACACACTGCAGTCAAACGTCTCACGTGAAAACTGCAGGGTTTATTATGCTAACCTACACTACCATGTACCATACACGTGTCATCACGTGTGACACATCACACTCTCTCAATTATTAGTCGGAAAATAGTCTGAACCACTTCCAAGCTGCTTCAAACTGGGTGAATGTTTATTGTTGTTTTGGTAACAGTGCCTGCAGTGTCCTAGTCACAAGGTTCTTTGACTTGTGCACCGGTCTGTCTGCGTTTAGCCAGGGAAGAGATTATGAAAGCGGAAAAAGGCTCAACTGGCTGTAAACTGGCATTTAGACCTTCCGTAGGTTTCAGTTACAAACATACACACAAGCAGTAGGAAAGTGAACATAGTCTTTATTAGTTTAGGCGGGAAGTCTACTTCATATACGTGAAAAGGGGCGGGGCTTGGTTAATTCTAGTCCTGTCAGATGTGATATGATTTCTGATAAGCTATATAACAAACCTGCAAACAGATTTGGTTTAATTAGAATCTGAGTGGCAGTCTTGGATGAGGAGATGAAAGTATGTGTTTTAGACATTGTGAAATTAAGTAAAAGAAACTTGTAAAAACTCAAATGCATGAAAAAAAACAGAAGACAAACGTATTTTTAATTTTGGTCCAGTAATTTCTGAGATACAGGCAAGCACGTAAAGGCTGAGCCAGCTTATAGCGCCACCTTTAGGACACCTTTAATATGTAGATACAGACCATATGGCGTAAAACAGCATAAAAGAAGGCAAATATGATCTGTATGAAGGTAGGGTCAGCGATGATGGAGAAAGCATGTTGATATTTTAACTCGATCAAAACAAAAACACCTCTCCCTTCAATGCCATAGGGTGCTTCTTCAGAGGCTCCGCCCTCCACATTTGGACAAGCATTTTGCAAGGCTGGGATAGTGTGTGGTGAGGTCTGCACCACTTTGTTTGTGCTTCCGTTTACAGAGCCTGGGGTGTGTAGAAACACCAGATTATTATTTCGGCACACACACAGAACGGACGGACGGTGAGGACACATTTGGTGAATTTGATCAAAAATCTCCCTTTAATCGCTGACCTCATCTATCTTTAATGCAGGACAGCATAGCTTGGCACATTACCGACCCCATCTGGTCACGAGACCGTACTGCAACATTCCTCTGTCTTGGTTTTTTCATATTCTTTCCAGAAATGCAAGGGGTCTTTTGTTATGCTGATTAGCACAAACAGACAGATATCCTCCTCCACTGATCAAGTCATATCGGTATGTAGTTGTTTGGACGTGTGAGAGGTCACACGTCAGCCAGATGACCTCACACCGGCGCGCACTAAAGCCTGCGCAGGCCTTTGCACCTGGCACTGTACGCTATGGGGCTATTTCAGGACGGATGTCTTCAGAGGCTTTTAATGGCAGCTGCCAGTGCCTGTGGCAGACACCTGCGACAGCAGCCTGCGGGAGAACAACTCTCTCTCTCTCTCTCTCTCTCTCTCTCTCTCTTTCTCTCTACTGTCTCTTTCTCTTTCCCTTTTCCTCTTCTCTCTCTCCCTCACTGCTCTCCTTCCACCGCCCCCCCTCACCCTCTCATCCCTCTCTACTCTGTCTCCCACTCTCCCTCCCCCCCTGCCCTCTCCCCCAATAAACTCTACATCATTCACCATCGCTGTGCCGACCGTCATGTGCGCGGCATGTTGTTTTCCTCTCTTGAGAGGCGTGTAATTGTGGCTGCAGCAGCGTCATAGCCAGGCCTCGAGACAGACCTTTAGGACAAGCCGTGATCTGTCACGCAATAGCACATTCAAATCTTGTCCGCGGAGCAGGAGAGAGATAATATGCAGATACAGTACAGCAACTTTAATGCTATCGTGTGCAGTCCATTGAAGGCCATGGACGTGTCATAAAAATACAAAACAGCTGTGGTGGCGTCAGGCAGACAGGTGTAAAAAGTTAGAAAAGCTGTGGACGCTAAACATGACACTAAACCTTTTTTTTAATAT
>JAODLL010000467.1:0-13996 GCA_026546735.1 Forbesichthys agassizii | reverse complement strand
CTAGGTTGTGGAATGCTTTGCCCCCTTCCCTTCGCTGCTTGGATTCGGTGGAAACTTTTAAAGCACAGTTGAAAACTCTTTTATTGAAAGAAACTTTTAGTTAGACTGTAGGGTGGTAAGGCCGGTCCGACGTGTTATTCTGTTTATTTGCTTTTGTTTGGTTATTTATTTGTGTCATGTGCTCTAATGTGTTTACTATTGTTGCATTTTATTCTACAGTTGTGAAGCACTTTGTGATTTTTATCTGTGAAACGTGCTATATAAATACATTTTACTTACTTACAATCACATCTGCCATCTCTTCTTCTGAATTACGGCTTCTGGACTCTCTGGAGGCTGTATATGTGTGTGTGTGTGTGTGTGCGTGCGCAGTACTCATCATGCACTGGCTGGTAGGGATGGATGAGGGGCTCACACTGTCTTTCTATTTATCTCCATCTCCCTCTTTGATCTGTCTGTCTGTCTGTCTGTCTGTCTGTGTCTCTCTCTCTGCTATGGATTGTGTTAGGGTGGGCATGAAGACAAAGAGGGGAGAAGAAGGAAAAGAAAAGGAGAAGAAAAAAGAGGAGCACGAGAAAAAGAGTCTGGTTATTTCACAGCTTTTATCTTTGAGCCTGGATCACACTGTTTCAATGGCTTTCCACACACATTCACACACACAAGCACACACACGGTTTGCCCTCCACCTAAGCCTCCATTGCCATAGCAACGGCACGCCTTCAATGCCCTTGCAATCAACTTTTTAAAAATAGGGCTACGTGTGATTTGATGGCAAACACACACACACACACACACACACACATTGTCCTCATTCAAGGGTCAGATAGTTTGCAGGACAAAGGATAAGCACAAAGCCAAAAGCAAAGGGGTTCATGCTGGATCTAATGCACATTTCAAGAGAGCACTGTGGAGATATTTGTAAGATCTCCTGTTTCATTTGTTGTTGTACGACGATTATTTCCTATTGTTTGATAATGATTTGAGAAGAATCAAGAAATGAATAATGGCTGTAAAATTGTAATCTGACACACACACACACACACACACACACACACACATACTAATAAATACTAAACCTCCTATCGTTGCTGTTTCAAACCGCCAGGTGCAGCAATAACACAGGAGTTTGTACGCATACATGCAACCTAAAACAGACAGTATAGTGACAGATAAGGATATAAAAAATAGAACATGTTTTAATTAAATTACATTTTAAATAAGCGGTTAATTAGCATCTTTAGTTAGACTGCTGAATATATGTTTGTAACATGCTGGAGCAGAGTGCAAGCACAGACCAACAAACAACACAGAAACACAAACGTGTCTGGTCGAGCAACACTTGTGGTTTTAATGTACCATCTTCACACAGCCAAGAAAACATGAAGAAGCACAAAATCACTAAGTAGTCTTACGGCAAAACAATAACCATATAAGGAACAAAGGACATCCCAACCTGATAACCCTCCATCAACGCTGAAAGTAATGAACAAACAACATGAAGCCTGTGTAGCCGAGATGCACTATGGATTATTGATGGATTCTCAGCTTCACAAATCAGCATCATTTGTGTGAACAGATCCTGAACAAATGTGACTGTGGCACTGTTACATTAAATGCTGGATTCCATGTTGCATCATTATAAAAGTGTCTCTTAGCAACACAGCGTCCTGTCTAAGTGCAGGCTTTAAAGCACAAGGCGCTTTAAAGGCCTAAACTTACTTTACGGCGTGTACAAACGGTCGGCTCAAAGGTGTTGTACTTACTCTCTTCATTATTCATGGATGTGTTTTGGGCGCAACATCTGATAAACCAATCAGAATGTCGTCTCACATTCCCTTTACAATCCAAGTGTGGTGGCATCATGGGCGGACTACTATTCTACAGGTGGGTTTGTGAAATCACTGGAGCAGACCATCTAGGCAACAGCGAGATTCTACCAAGGTCTCTAAAATATGTTGATGTAGGCTACACATAATATTTCACATCAAACTCTTAATTTTTAATCCTTTGCATGTTTGTGCGCTCCTGTGCATGTAACAAGCAGAGTGGACATGCGTTGTGCACCAGCCGTGGTCAATACTATCTTGGTAATGCGCTGTCTTTGACTTGAGACCAGGTTATTTATAGTCATTCGCGTATTCAGTTTCAGTGCCATTTAAACAACCTGGGCGCTGGATGGGAAAATGACAACTGCGTCTGTCTGAAACTAGCAAAGTTACCATTACAATACTGTGATGTCTATAAAATATTTGTATTCGTCAGACTTACAGTAAATGTCTATCTATTTGAAAATTAAGCAAACCTTCTTTAATTTAATCGTAACTGAGCTTTGCTTATTCTTGAGCTCTACTAGTTACTTAACTGCTACTATAGGTAATTTATAATGCATTGCTCTCCTGCCCTGCAGCCATTGTTCCATAATTATAGAATCTGAGTTTATCCAGGTCCTAAACCAAGCAGCCTTGGTATCTAAAGGGACAAAAATCCACCAAAATTGTACATATTATTTTTTACAGTTTGTGTTTCTTTTATATCACAATAACAAGCCAGTACCTCTTTAGCAAGTATGGCTTCACATGCTTTTATATAAAGCGATATTTTATAATGCTACTCTATTATGGTTGCCTTTCAATATATTGCCTATCTGGCACATTGTGGTTGTGGTAGTAGTAGTAGTAGTAGTAGTAGTAGTAGTAGTAGTAAACATTTATTTAATTCAAACATAAAAAATATTTGGTTTTCTTTCAAAATCCCATTATGCCAGGGCACTGCACTACAGTACCTGCCAGCAGTCATTTTCATGTCTAAATAATAATAATAATAAAATGAATTTACTTGTTTTAGATCTTGTGCAGTGTTCAAGCAATGCTAATATTATCTTAAGATGTGGTTGTTCTCTAATGGGTGTTAATGGGAATATAGGCATTCCCTCAGATGTAGTACCGGCATTGGCCACCATACCCGGAAGGGATCGAGCCTCCCGATCAATCTTGAGGACTTGGCTGTGTCCGACAAGGAATGGTTGTGCATGTGACTTACAGTAGTATCTGCTCTACTGCTCTACAAACGTCCACTTGTGGGAGCTGGGTTAGTGACCATCTGTGAACTTTGTCAGTTGTGAGCGGCGTCTGTCCCCGCTCCGTCGCTACTGAAATCATTGAATCACACCGCTTCCCACTCTACTCACAATGTCAACAGCATTGACACTACTAGCACACTAGCTTATCAAACGAAAGTGGATTACATGGAATAAGATTAATATTAACCGATAAAATTGATTAAAGGAATAACATTATTATAATCAGTTAAATTATTTAAATGAAATAATATTAATATTAATATAGTTAAATATTTGTGGTTTCAGTATTAGTTTTTCCCATGATAAAGCAGCCCTATTACTCACAACACATGTTTATATATAATGGTGTGGTGTTTATAAAATAGTAATTGTTTAATGTTATAAGATAGTATGCTTCAAACACCAAAAGGGACATGTCACAACATCGACCCTGTGTTTTGTTAATATTAAATAAAAGAAGTGTATACATGTAAACTCACAAACCTTGTATTAATTTCTGTGTTTTGTGTATGTGTCTGCGTGCGCATGTGGATCTGTTCATGCGCTCAGGCTTGTCAAATGTGTCTTAAATGTCCCCGTGTCTCTTTTAGATGAACAGAAAACAGCCTGTGGATGGAAGGACACGGACGGTTGCCGATTGAACAACAACAAAGCGTCTTCCTTTGAAAATATGAGCGAAGCCTGAGTAAACACATTAGATCCTGGCGAGGACTTTAGGGGGGGGGGGTGAGACACAGAGCTGAATAGAGCATGAAGATGTATACACGAGAGGGGCAAAAAAACACAGTGACGGAGGCTAACTTCAAGCCTCACTGTGGTTTTGGCTGCAATGTGGGCTCAACATTCGCACCGTGATCAATTGGTTTAAGAAATAATTCGGAATTTTTCAGTGACAATACAACAATCAATCAGTATTGTGCACGCTGAATATAAAGTGGTTGAACGGCCAAGGGCAGCACTGGAAGGTGATTGGCTGAAATATTTACTGGGCAACGCCCTCCAAGTGCGACTGGTGTAAAGCACAGGGATAACGGAAAGGTGTCCGCTTCTCCAGTTCCATCATGAAGGCAGAAAGAGAGAGACAGAGGAAAGAGAGAGAAAGAGAGTGTTTTCAAACCTTAGCAAGCTGTGAGTTTATCCATTTTGTGAAGGTTTTCTTTTGGACATCTTCTCTTTCATCTGCAGCAGAAACACACAATAAACAGATGTTGAGTCAGAGAATGTGGTAATATGTCTCTCTAAATAAATACACATACTGTCCACACACACACACACTGCACTGGGTGCATGATTAGAGGCCTCTTTAATCTTGCAGAGGACTAATTAGCTCTTCATCATATCAATAATGGCCACTCTGAGCCGTTTACCAGAGTCCCTTCCATAACCCCGGAAACTCTAGAGAGACTGGGCAACAGCGTTCTCTCTTGTTCAGACACTTAAGACCCTCTACACGCTGTCTGGATATCAGTATTAGTGTTGCTGTATCTGCAGATAAACAAAGCCAAAGCTCTCCATTTAATAATTTCCCTTTCTCCTTGACAGACACCAAATTGGAAACTCCAATTAATTAGCAATGTGTTGGTACTGTAAATATCAAAAATACACAGGCATATTTTAGTTTAAAAACAAGCATTCTGGAAGGTTTGGCAAAGGAACACACTATTGATATTTAATGAAAAGGAAAAGAAGTTTCAAAGTTGATAAAACACATTCACTATCTTATGAAACGGTTAACAAAGAAGCATAGCATCGAGCTAATAGCTTCTGCATGTGGTGGCACCATAATGAGGCTCGCGAATTCCTTGTGTTTTTACGTGAGGGGCGCCTGTGATATGCATGATCATGGAAATGAGGGAACCATGGCTTACACGGACCCTCCCCCCTACCCAACAGCACCACCAACACACACGCCTCTCTAATTTCACTAGAATAGGGGGCAGTAGCCATTAGTGTGGACTATAAATTACACTTTTATCCTGATACAGAACATCAGGATAAATATGAAAACATTCAGTGTTCATGTGTTTGTGTGTGTGTGTGTGTGTGTGTGTGTGTGCGTGCCAAACACTGACTAATGGACCTGATAATGAAACTTCTCCTTTAATTAAAAGGCCCTGTGTGTAGAAAGACCCTGAACACACACACACAGCTTTGTGGTGAAAAGAGGCTACGTAAGTCAAGTGTTGATGAAAAAAGATCCACGTGTAAACGTACAGTAATCACAATGTGTGTGTGTGTGCACATGCGTGTGTTGGTATTGCATCAACTATGCATCAGTGCATGCGGATTAGAATGGAAATGTACCGCACATGTAACTGATTGCATTTCTTTGCGTTATCTTACTTTGTGCGTTTACAGAATATGTGTGTTCTTTTTACAAATTAGTTTAGACATAAATACAGTTGCACTTGTGTGTACAAAGTATGGAGTGTGTTTAATGATTGTCAGCTTGCAGTTGTCTGCATGTTCTCCAAGTGTTCTTACAGTGTCAGAGAAAGCACTGTGAAATAGGGAAGGAGAGGGGTGATCAATACTTTACCTAAATCTCTATTTTCTTACCACTACCTGCTGTGTGCACACACAAATAGTACACTCCGACGAACGTACATGCACACACACATTTATAGTCGCAACAATGCCACACACACGTCGTGGACTCTAAATACACATTCGCACACCAATACAAGAGGCGGATGTGAGCATGCTGGCACATCCTGTCGCCATCTCATTAAGTCTCCTCAGACATTAACAGCTTCCTCTGATCTGAGCGTGGGATGAGGGGCAGAGAGGGAGAGAGAGAGAGGGAGAGAGAGGGAGAGAGAGGGAGGAAGAGAGAGAGAGGGAGAGAGAGGCAGGGAGAGAGAGGGAGAGGCAGGGAGAGAGAGGGAGAGGCAGGGAGAGAGAGAGGGAGAGAGGGAGAGAGAGAGGGGGAGAGGCAGGGAGAGAGAGGGAGAGAGAGAGGGAGAGAGGCAGGGAGAGTGAAACGGAAGGGAAATAGAAAGAAGGAAATCAAGAGGAGGGAATAGCCACTCCAGGAAGATGATGAAATAAAGGCGCGGGAGATTAGACCCACACAAAGAGCCAATCGAAAGAGCGGCGAGAGAGAGAGAGTGAGATGGAGAGATGAACAGACGGACACAGCATTTGAATATCCGGTCAACAGCAGAAGAGTGATGTTTATGAAAGTGTGTGGTCTCATCAGTCCCAGCCAACACATTCACATCAGTCGTACAGTACACTAATCACAACAGAATCGTTGATACAGTGTGATGATGAGCCAAAATCCGTTGTATTACACTACTGTGACACGCTCACAGGCAAAAAAAGACCACAGACACATTTTCTATCAACATTTCGACATGTGAGCACATGTGCTATAAACAGCCACCGGTGGTTTCACACATTTGTTTCAAGATCATATCAACTGCTGCTGTCTCGCTCGTCTACCACAGCCTTAATGATCACATCACACATACGTACAAGCAGAAGCCTTACAAGCTGATATTGCACAGTGGGCAGCCCTTCACTGCAATATCATCTCACAGGGGCTTCATCTACAAAAAGATGCTCAGAGTATCCTTGACCTGCTGAAGTATCCCAGAGTACACTGCACTGTAGTATTACCATGGCCGGTATTCACAAAGCATTTTATCTTACCGCTACTGCTAAATCTCACTAAAAGTTCCTAATGAAAAGTTACCTCCTAAATTCTATCCACAAAGCTGCTGAGCCAACTTTTACTTATTTAGAGATGGGTCTGTCGGTGGGTTCATGGGCTTTGCCTGTCAAAAATAGCAGTTGGCTTCATTGGAAGCTGCAATTAAACAACAATACAACTACATTTTCATTATTCAAACTTAAATACACATTTGTTTCAATTATAATGTGGTGAACAATTTGTAGCAAAAACAAGTGAGAGCTAGTGTTGATTCAAAAAAGACTAAATAAAAACTACACATTCAAGATGGGTATTGTTATAATAGTGCCCTAACACAATCACCAAATTTGTATTACAAATAATACCACACATACTCTACTCCAACGCACTCAAACAAATGAGGCATTCATTAAACTACAAATATAAATTTGGAACTTAAATGCATCACAAATCACACATAAACACAAGGAATTCTGGGAAAAGGGGCGGAATTTAACTTTTTAGCTATTGTTCCACAAATGTTAAATCTCTGCCTGCCCATGTGGCCTGCTCAACTGTCAAAGGGTTCTAGAACCAGTCTTGCAGTGTCAGGCCCGGATAGATATGGCAGAATTCAAATAACAAACAAGTGCCACAAGTATCAGGATGTTCGCCCAATTATTTTGAAATACACTAAACAATGTTTTTTTTTTGGTCATTCAATATATTTAGCATAAAGTATACAAAGGCCCAGCATGCAAGACTCTTTTGCCTCAGTGGTGTACAGTGTCCTTGGGCACTTAGACACCAGCATAAAGGGGGTGGAGGGGAGCATTACACTGTAGCAGCCATTTAGGAGTCAGTCCTAGTGACTTAGGGGTAGTCAAGAGGACTCCTAACTTTTCACAGATTTCGGAGCTAGTTTTAGCGTTAAAAAGCTTTGTGAAATACTCTCAGACAAAAACTGTAGGACTGACATTATTTTAAGGAGTTTCTCCTAAATCGGCAAGTTAGGAGATACTTTTAGCCTTAAGATGCTTTGTGAATACCAGCCCAGGTCTCTAAAGTGCCACCATCTCACTGTGCAAACATATTTAGGCACACTGGTGCAAGTGACTTCTAACCACCATCGCCAGCTCAAATATACGCAGTTGTGTGTTGTTGTGAAGCGCCACATGGACAATGACAATTAAACCGTGCACAGTGCACTAACGTAGCCTTGTTCCAAAGAAGATGAATGAGTACATGTGTTTATTATTACCATAACTACTCCCCATGCACGCAGAGATAATCCATGTTTCAGTCGTTCGAATCCAGTCATGAACGTTGAATTGCAGTTAAACCAATTCAAACACATTTTCAACTTTTCATTATTCCAAAAATGGGCTTGCTCAAAATTGACATTCTCATTCGGGTTATCCTTTTCTACCTTCAGTGACTTCACAATAAAAAGGATAACTAAATATCTAACATAAATTAGGTGAAAGAAGCTCGATACAGGTTGCCTATGTGACCAATTAATTCATATCTATTACAAATATTATTTTATTAAAGGTCAAACATGATCATATCACACATTGTAATATTGTCTCCTCCACAACCTGATCAAGCCATTCAGAAATATCCATATGAAGATTCACATAGTACTACCGAATAAATATAACACAAAAAACAAAAGATGAATGTTGCATAATGATAACTCATTATGTTTTTCCTTCCACGATCTGCATGTCCGGGACAAGGAGATTTTTGATAAAAAGTGCCATTGAGTTTAACTTGACCTGACTGGACAAGCAACACGTTCTCATTCCCAACTTGTCAAAAATTGCAGCTTGGTCAATGGCCTTTCTAGTCAATTTTCAAAACGTTATAAAGCCTTTGGCGTCGTAGGATGAAGACTTCGTTCATTGACTGTTACGACAAGACTACGGAGTTACCACCGGTTTATTTTTAGCTATATGGGCATGCAATTTCAGCGCAAAGTGTAGCTCCTGGTTGTAGATAAATAATCAATATGCAATCGAGACATGTTAAAATGTATTTACCTGAAATCATAAAATTAAATAGTTTCAGTTATATTTCGGTATAGTCTATTCGTAGCCTATGATTTCAGGTAAACCAGTGGTAACTCCGTAGTCTTGCCGTCTTGCCAAGCTGCAATTTTTGACGAGTTGGGAATGAGAACGTGGACAAGATCTATGAGCTATGGTTTGAACCAGTTCTTCTGTTAGAAATTCTAACTGGCAAACTATACCGGTGATTAAGGTAATTTACAATAGATGATACCTACTGCAAAGTAACCATAGGATGTAATATATTGCAACCTGCTTCTGTTATTGCTGATCTACATAATCAGACGATTTCTCAAGTTCAGTCTTATAAGTACCTAGGTGTGATTATTGATTGTACCTTGTCATGGAATGCTCATGTTTACTGGGTGTGCTCTCGACTCTTTCAGGTATTATATTTTTTACGTAGATTCCGTCTGTATGGTGTTTATAAAAAAAATTATGTTTCTGTTTTGCAAGGCAGTTTTTGAGAGTATAGTTAGGTATGGAATGACTGCTTGGTTTGGAAACCTTTCAATGTAATTTAAATCAAAACTATCTCGCCTGGTTCAAAATGCTATGAAAATCATTGGTCTGAAAGGCATTAATCTCCAAGCTACTTTTGAACAGTGTGTTCTCTCTCAGGTCATGAAAATTTTAGATGATCCTTCACATATTTTACATTCTCAATGTGAGTTGTTGCCATCAGGGAGACGTTACAGACTTAAAATATATAAATTGAATAGGTTCAAGAATTCCTTTGTGCCTGTATCAATTCCAATTTTAAAGAAGAGTTTATAACTGATTCTTAAACTGAAAGAAATTGTTGTGGAGTAAGGATGGAACTTTGCTGATCGATGCTTCAGGTGTGTATACTCCTGTGTTTATTATGTTTAATTCATGTATTTTAGTATCTATTTATTTATTTCTGTAATATATTGCATACTGTTGTCTAACTGTATCTGGCTTGTAGAACCCAAAACAAATTTCCTCAAGAGGACAATAAAGTATCTATCTATCTATCTATGTTAGAATTACAATACAAAATAGTGATAGACTGTTCCGTTGTCATTTTTCATCAGGGGGGAAATGCTTTCAGGCATGATACACTAGTAAACTGTAGCAGTTCTTGTCCAGACAAGTTACAGCTTTTAAATCAGACAACTGAATGCCAAATTAACGTGTCCGAAAGGACACTACATGACCTGGAGGGTCACCTAAGTCCTTGGTTGTACAACTAGTGACGCTTTGAAAATAAGTGCTCTAACTTATTTTCATGTCTGGAATAAAGCTTTGTAGTGTGCTGTGCTGGGAATACACTGCGCCGATTGTAGCCCTCACAATGTACGATCAAATCGTCTTTCCAGACGGTTGATTCCTTAAAATGAGACTGCTCACACTGTACGAGTAAAATAAGCCATCGGTCCCTGCGGAAGTTCCTCCAAGGCAGGGCGAGATTCAGCAAAAAAGGAATTGTTTTTTTGGTGGATGACATTTCAAAGTTCAAAGATCTAGCCTGTTTGTAATTATGTAATTTACAGTAACAGTAAAACTCCCCAACAATGCTGTTAAAAATAGCCTACAGGATGCCATGCTATAAAACATTACTCAATGAGTAGCCTAGACTAAATAGGCCTATATTAAAAATAGATATAAAAAAAACCTGCCACGATAAGGAATAGGCAAATCAAGCAAGGCTGTTGCCACAGCTCGACCAGCCAGCCTCTGAAGTTATTATTAGTATATTTCCAGTGGATGCAGAAAAATAGGGACTATGCTTGCAGAAAAGAACGCATGTGAAATGTTTCATGCATTTGTTGGGCACCCGGCGTTACTGTCAATATCACACTTCATGTCACCATGGCGCTTCGCACACTTTGCACAGGCGCAGTGAGGCAAAAGGGCACTGGATTTGGGGATTTGATTCGTATACATAGGTGCAACTACTGACGTTGGCATGTTACATCTACCTTTTTCCTAGTTATCCTTTGCCTGCCTGCCTGAGGAGAAAATTATGTAGGCTATTACTCTCTCTGTTGTGTAGAGGGAGAGCCGTTCATTTGAAATGGTACTAGAGATCAAGCACTGCTTAAAACTTAAATTATTGTGAAGCGGCAGCCCACAATTCGCAATGGTGCGTCTACTTATAAAATGTAGTCGCAAAATGCAACTGAATTGTCGCAGTCTGGAGCCCAAAATCCAAAATCAGTATATTTGTGGTTCTAAATTCCTACCACGATAACACTTGTCATCTCGACTCCAAGATATTGGAAATGACAGGAAATTGCAAAATAAGATCTGAACAAACAGAAACTCTAGTTTGAAGCTGTGCCCAGATATAATTCAAGCTGTCTGCATAACATAACCTGGTTGAACAAATATTTATTTATTTAGGCTTGCTTTTGATTCCAGCTTGCCAGTTTTTTGGCTAATGATGGCTAGAGTATTTCTGATCTACTGTGGAAGGCAGCTGGTGTCTGTCATATGCAGAACCTTTAGAGCATAGACACTGAGGAGACAGTTTGAAGAACAGAGTTGAGAGGGAAGCAGATAAAATAAACCTGAACAGAGTGTGGTTTAAGCCACCTTCTCATGCCGTCAGAAATGCATAATGTGGGCATAAACATGAAATAGACACACATATATACAATTACATCATTAGCCAGACCCAACTTTGAAGAACAGTTGCTGTTTTGCCAGAATTTGTTGTGCTAATTAACGGGCATATTAAATTATAATTCCTAATAGTTTGCTTTTATATTCTCTTGAATAAAAAGACAAGTCTTGAAATACAATACCTAAATGTGTCTGATCTCTAAAATGGACGCCTTATGCATTTTCTTAGCCGGAAAGCAAAATATGGAGTGTAACTAAGTAGTGTATCTAGTCTATGATCTGCCACGTGGGCTATTTTAAAACCTTTATTTATACAGACTGTTGCAAAGAATGTGGAAAAATGAGATCCCAAGAGACAGGCATTGCCAGAACAGGCTCTCGGGCAACATTGGTAATAGTCATAACCTGTCAGAAGTTATTGGAAAGGCGCTATAATGAAGCTCCAGACCAGTTATCTGTTTACCAACCTGTTGATTCAGCAAGTCACAGTCAAGAGTGGAAACACACACAGTCAGACAGACTCTCTGCCAAGTGAACAATGCAAGACAAACACCACACAAAACCAGTGTCCTATCTTGAAATGGTTATCTCCACAAATCACCTTTTCAAAAACTGAGAGAAAAAAATAAATAAAGGGAGTAGATTTCTATTTGCTAGACACACATTTTGACATTAAATCTAATATATTTATTACTGATGCATTACCAACAGCAGACCACTGTTGTTTACAAAGCCATCATGGAGGACAGTCTTATTGTCCTGATGGAGCCTAGTGGAGCTGGATGTCCCGCAAGGGCACAGGAGAGGGATCAATCTCAATCACTCATCAATGTTTTAGAAGTTGTTGCCCGGCAACGGCCATTGCCATTAGCACGGGAAGGAATCCGAAACATAATCTAATCATGGTTATTAGCAAGCGATGAACGAGAGACACAGAGATAACAAACATTAGAGTAAAAGAGAGAGAGAGAGAGAGAGAGAGAGAAATGGGGGAGCAGGAGAAAAAAACTTGGGACTAAATCGAGAGACTAAAAGACTCCAAGGTGAAATGAGATGGAGAGACAAATGAGACATGAAGAGACGGCTTTGGGGGAAAGAGCTGCTGAAGACAGTTGGAGGCAGAAACAGAGAAATAATGAAAGAAAAAGTCAGGAAGCGACTGGATAATGTACAGCAGCTTGGGAGAGAGCGAGGGAGAGAGAGGGTTGAGAGAAAGGGGGAGAGAGAGAAAATTTAGATTTGGAAAAGAACAGAGAGGGAGGGCGATGAAGAAAAAGGAGTAGAAGACAAGACAGAATGACAGACAGACAGACATTGTTTGGACATGAGGTTTGGATGACAACGTTAATGTTGGCCTCAGTAACCGGTTGTACATGGAGCCTAATATTCCACCCAAACGGAATAAAGAATATTCATATAAACAGTCAATGATCAAAGTCAGAATTGAAATGCCCAAACTAATTGATGTTTCAATAAGTTGCAGACAGAGGGTTTAACAACTTTGCATAAACCGATCAAAAGAAAAATATTCCAGTGTAAATTGTTTAACATACTAGAGTATTACTTAGTGGCTGCATTCGTTTAGCACATGCTCTTAGTCTTACACTATTGTTCATTTGAAAATGACCAATTGATTGGAAACAAGACTACAAAGTCTGGCCAAAACAATTGTGACACACATAATTAACGTTAGAAGCATGGAGCAGCAGTCTTTCAACCGGTGTGAAAATAAAACAATAGGTGCACCTAATCAAATTAACCCTCCTTTCATGACTTCCTAGATGTGTACACACACAAACACACAATCTCAATTATCATTGCTGTAGCTCGGCAACAATAATTAACCAATGCAAAAAAAGCAAAGCAGATAAGGGTAGGCTTAACTATTTCAGTTTGCGCCCACGTACTGTAAGTAAGTAATGATAGTTTGCAACAAATTTGTTTACTGTGTCTGATTGATGTTGCACAACAGTACACTGAAGCAGAAGCTTCAGCCTCTTTATTTTGGGAGGTATTACAGGCAAAAAAAGCATGAAACTATATCCATCTGCTGAATTTGGACATTGTATTTTGACAAAACCATGACAGAACAGAATGTCATGCGCGATCTGCATTTCGATAACAATACAAATGCTGCCCACATTATGACAAATCGATTAATAGGATAGGCTATTGATTCTTAGGGTGTACATTACTGTTACGTGTTGTTGTAATAGGCCTACATTGGAAATTTAAACAGACAAAATTTGCATTGAATTCTGTGTTGCTGATGCTGATATAAGCCTCTCTATTCCACCTGTACAAAAAGCAGGACCAGACCAGTTTGAGTCCCACATTGCAAGATATCTGGCAAAGAAATTCAGGAACCCTCCATCAATCCATCCACACATCTTCATCCACTTATCCGGAGTCGGTTCACAGGGGCAGCAGCTCGACCAGCAGGGGACCCCAAATAGGCCTGTCGCAATAATCACTTTATCGCCTTATCGTGCGATATTTGAGTGCAGACTAACAAAAACAAAAACGAAAAGCAACAATCCCCGAACGAGCCAACACGGCCGCACCTTTAATCAAACATAAACTCAAAACAAAACATAAACAAGCACCGTCAACAGG
>JAODLL010000466.1:2445-13996 GCA_026546735.1 Forbesichthys agassizii | reverse complement strand
CATGCATAATGTGAAAAAACGAATACTCGAATCCCAATATTGAAATCGAATACATACCCAACAAACGAATACCCGAAAAATCGAATATTTGGGGCCAGCCCTACCCGGTTCCATTGATTATTATGCAAGCATAGTGTTGCAGCATACACAATGTAGCCTGGCTGTAATTGCTGTTTGTGGTTGGATGGTGCATGGCTGGACACTACCATCGGTGTATTGCTATGCGTGTGAATGGGTAGTGGTTTGGAAAAGTGCTTAGTGGTCTTTCTTTTCCAGGAGGACGTCAAGTCCCTCATAGCTCACATCGTGGACAACTTCTACAAAGCACTTGAATCCATCGAGTATGTCCAGACCTTCAAAGGCCTGAAGGGCCAGTACGAGCAGGAGAAAGACAGGCAGACCCAGAGACTCAGCAGGTCAGTGGAGGCTCAAGATGGCGTCCAGTAATCCAACCCTCTCTCTGCGTGGGTCTCCTTCGCTGGTATGGTTACTTACCGCGTGGCTTCACGTTCATTGTAGGTACCGACGAGATGCTCGGACGCTAGACGACGACGAGGAAATGTGGTTCAATGACGACGACGACGACGACGAGGATGGAGAGGCTGTAGAGAAGAGCCGGACAGAAGATGACTTCTCAGACGGCTACAGCAAGTACATGGATGCCAAAAAAGGTTTGTGAAGTTGATTGTTATTAGAGAGTGACGTTTTGGTTAAACTACTTTAAACATCCTTGCCTCCAGTATTAAAGGTATGGTCAGCTATTACAAGCTAATTCTAAGATAATAACACTTTGTCTTTCACCAAATCTCTCCTCACATTTAGCTTACCATTCTCTGTACGAGTTCAGAAAATGATCTGGTACTTCGTCAATAGGAACATAAACAAAGTGACGAACACCGCTCACAATAACAAAGCCGTAGGACCACCAGAGTATTACGTTTTGCTTCACCATATGTTTCATCGTCCACGTTGCAGAGGGATATTGTTTTGATTTGAGCTCAAAGTGAGCGTTCTCGAAAGTGGCTGCCTCTCGCTGATCTTTGAACATAACTATACTAAATATATATACATATTTTATACTGCAGATGCTATTCATGTCTTTTCTTATGGCAAATTTGCCTTTCTGTAAAGCTTATTTCCATATCTATTCCATATCTATCATTTTGTATACATTTCATTTTACAAACGGGCCATGCTTTGGTCCCACAGTATATTTTTAATAATAAATATTTTAATCCGCATCGATGAAATGTGGCTTGGCTGAACACGGATCGTCGGTCCCTGTTCTTGTGTTGTCATTGATAAATGATTTGGCTTGGAATCATGGTTTTTATTAAGGTATACGTTTAAGTGACCCTACCAGTGTTAAAGGCTGTTTAAAGCTCATACACATTATCTCAAATTCACCAAACATCTCTTCGCAGTTCACTAGATTACCGTTCTGTGCGTGCTTAAAAAAACAGCCCTGGCTCTGTAAATATGAACATAAAGTCGTGCAGACTGCACACAATACCATTGCCTATCTCAGAGCTACTTGTGGAGCACATTTATGGAGTCATTTTGATCAACTATCTTTCTCCAGAATGACCATACCTATTTAAGGCCCCGATCACAGACGTCGCTAGAAACGTGTCGCCAGCAAAAAACCTTGTTTTTCAGTGGTACGGCGAGCATGCGTTCTTCTCTGGCGATGCACTTTTTTTATAGGCACATAAAAGTTAAAATGTTCTCGACTTTTCATCGTGAGGCGCTGTGCTCGTGGATATAACACTTGGCCCAGGCAGCCCATCTCTGAGATCGGGGCTTTATCAAAGCCCTTTTGATGCGGCCCAGTCTTTAGCGGCGGGGCACGAGTAGCTCAACCTCATTGTGCGTGTACATCTTCTGCTGCCTATCATCGCTGCTCACCACCTGTGCCCGCTCAGGGTCTGCCAACGGTGCCAACAATGGGAAGAGTGCTGCCGTGCCCCCGACCTCGCCACCCACCTCGCCCAACAGCAACAGCACAGTGTCCTCGGTGAAGGCGGCTGCCGCCCTGTCGGCCTCACCTGCAGTCAAGGTGAGACCACGGTCCCTTCTGCACACCCAACCCTACTTCAATTGTTTCTGTGTAACTCTTAAAGGTGGAGTCAGCAATTATGTGCCATTATCTACTCAGCGGTCCGCTTGCTGCCTGCCCATTCTGTATACATGCTGAAATAAATAATCTGGTGTTTCTACACAGCCACGGCTCTGTAAATAGGAGTGGTGGTGCAGACCAACACTAGCCCAGCCTTGGCAATGCGTGGTTCTAAGGTCCTGTGTCCAGATAGTGCTTTTTTATGAGCGCGTAGATGGAGCGTATGCGGGCCCGTGCAGCACTCGAGAGAAGCGCTTCTAGTCTGTCTACCGTGAGCTGTATGTTGACATGTTACAATTATTATCACATCAGAGAAGTAAAATCACATTTGCATGAGCATATTTGTATACATTGAATGTTGCTAGTGCATTTGGTCACCATACGCAAGCTTGTTTTTAGCTTGCATAGTGGTGGTTTGTTGACATTCAAGATGTCGCAGTCTGTGCGCAGTGCTTTTTAATGACGCTTCCCAGCACCCTGCCAGTGCTAAACTGCCTGCAAAAAAGCACAATGTGGACACAGGGCCTGTCCAGTGTCACTGAACTTCCCCCTCCTTTTTTTAAAGCCCTTTTCAGTAGTATTAGCTGTGATTCACCACTACCTGTGAAGCTCAGTGCTGACACACATGCTAGTGGGCGTCGTGGCACACAGAACATTATTATTATTATTAATGATGATTTTTACCAGGAAAAGCTCTTGAAATAAAAAATCCCATGTTCAATAGTGTCCTGGGATTGGATAACAGCAGCATTACATTAAACATAATACAGGCAACAAGAAAATGTGTAAGGGGGAAAAAAAATCATCTTTAAGATAATTCCAAAAGGCGCAGGCTATAAACGACGACCGGTCAGGGAATCAATCACTACAGCTTTTATAAGATATTTTAAATGATCAAGCGGGACGAGATTGACCGTATCTTTGCATTTTAATAACGCAAGCCTCAAGCCAGCAAAGGCACATGAAGGCCAGCATGACGTCATCTCAAGGACGGGTGTGTGGGGCAGTTCCCCGGGGCATGGGCCGTCCTATCCGTGTGCATGGAGGGATTATTGGCAGTGGGTTCTAACCCTCCCACTGTCAGTCTGAACGCCTCTCCCCCCTGCGTCCCTAGGTGGGGCTGGTGGACTACCCCGACGACGAGGACGAAGACGACGAGGATGACGATGACGATGAGGAGGAGCAGTCGCCGCGGAAACGGCCCCGCCTGGGCTCCTAAAAGACGAGGAGCTCGCCAATGAGCCGTTGTTTGAGACGGACTTAGCGCTCCTCCCTGCCTTCCTCCCTCCGGTCTTGTCTCATTGGTCCTCGACCCGATCTGGCCCACCCGTTGGACACAGTCCTGCCCGGGGGAGACGGAGACAGACTCCCATTCCTCCCCCAAGCCCCCTCCCGGTCTCTTCCTCCTCCCTCCAGCAGTGACAGAACATGGAACTTCTCACAACTCCTCCCTCCCCGCACCTGGACTGTATTCTCCCCCCTCTCGCTGCTCAACTCCTCCCTGTCCCTCCCCCACCCGCCCTCCCAAGGAGGATGGACTGCTCGTTCTACTCTGCCCTGCCTCCCCACCCCTCCCCGGAAACTCTCATCATCTCCCCTCAGCCAATGAGCTCCACGGAGAGAGGAGGAAGGATCTCAGCCAGCCAGCCAGTCAGGCTAGTGGGACTAGCCGTCTAAAATAGTTGTAGGAAGCTTGACTTGGCTAAACAGGTGACTGCTCCACTGTTCAGGGGCGGGGGGCGGAGAGGGAGAGCAGGGGTGTAGACAAACTGTTAGAGGAAACCAGAGAGGGGGGGACCCAGGAGGTGACTGACAATACGAAGTCCCAGAGAAATCGCAGCAGTCAACACGGGGCTTAGTTCCAGAAGAGCAGGACTCGAATGTGTTGTTTTTTGTTTTTTTTCTCCCCCAAGCCAGAGCAACATTTGGCCAAGTTGCGCGCACACACACCACACAGTACATGCTGTCATACAGAACTGCAGCAGCCAGAAATCCTGTATGTCAAGACATTGTTGGAGTACCGTAAAGGTTTTTTCTTTTTAATCATTGGCCCCTTACTTGATTTTTCAAAGAGAATAGATATACCTACCTGTGTATTTTTGTTTTGTTGTGATTGCACAGCGGTGAGGTTACTGTTCACCCTTTTTAATCCAATTCATTTTGACTCATTGTACAATGAAAATATGTTGGAAATGCTGGGTTTTAAAAAAAAAAAGACTTGTATTAAAACTGCAGTGAAGTAATTTTTTGCAGCCAACCTTCTGAGGATGTGTGCGTGCGCATGTGTGTCAGTTGCATTGCACATCTGATAATATCCCACAATGCAGTCCCATAATTTTCACTTGTTTTGTTGTATACAGTCAGCACTCAACACTCTCCAAGATATACAGGAATTATAATTAAAGGGAACAGAATAGTTTAAGTGCAGCCCACCTGAAAGCACACTTGAGCAAGATGCCTAACCCCTACCTGCTTATTAATACTTGTAATTGTAGACACTTTAGATAAAAGCATCTGCTGAAATTACATAATGGTACAATTTGATGTTTGGAAAACACGTTATCACCTGGCACTTGAGTATGTTTATAATGGTGCATTGTTTGGGTCAAACTAGATAACTAATATCTGAAATCACAAACACAATATATTGAGGTGAATTTGGTTGTGTGCTAAACAAGACTATTAAAACTGGAATTTTGGACCTATTGGTCTTACCAATTGTAAAAACGACATTCTAATGAGGTGGACATATTATCATTGTACTCATTTGTTTGATTTGAAGTAAGGTAAGTTAAAAGTATTTAATTGAGTTAACACACAAAGGTAAATGGAATGCATTTATATAGCACTTTTATCCAAAGCGCTTTACATTATTTGCCTCACATACACTGATGGTGATTTCTGCCATGTGAGGTGCGACCAACCACCGGGAGCAGTTATAGGTTCTATGACCACTCCCCTTCATGTGCACAAAGGTATGAGCCCCACATGAGATGTCACAACTGACATCTTAGTTCCACCAATAGATCTGTACCAAGTCCCTTTACTACCACTATTTAATACAAGTTGTATGGATTTATTTGATACATTTCCAAATTAAATGTGACGCTGAAATTAAATGAGTAGTTTAATTTATGCAAATATTGGTCAATTGTGTATTTCAAGGATATAATTAGCAGATTTCATGATACAATTAATGATTCTAGAATCATTTTAATGATCCCTGTGTAATATTAGATTCTTGGCACAGATCCCATTTCCATATTTGGCACCTATTGGAACACACCAAAAAAAAAACTTTCAACAACCAATGAAATCACTGTTGGCATTCTGGTGCCTCTGAACACTGCCATGTCAAAAACTGAGAAAGAAATTCAGTTGTCTGATTCATCTAAAACAATGTGGTCACTTTCACTTTATTCCAAAGCAATTTAAATTAATTGCAGCAAAAGTATTAAGGAGCGGGTAAGGTTAGATCTCTTGCACAAGGATGCTTATATGTTCCGGTGGGGCTCAAACCCATAACCTTCTGTTTGGGAGTCTTAACACCCAGACTATCCTGCCATTGATTTAATGCTACCAAATGCACGAGACAATAGCATGATAGTTTGTTATAAAAAGTCGTTTATTAATCAGAATATATCATCATTACAAGGGAGTAGGTGCATTACTAGTATTTATAGAGAAGACTAGATTTTTTTAAACATAAATACTGCATTCTTTGTACAATTCTCAAGCGCACACCACACCATTCTCTTGGCCGCGTCACAAGCACAGTAGCCCAGTCCTGTTTGCTCTTTCAACATCACAGTGCAGGTTGACTACTGGACGTTGCACAATTAGCTCATGTCCCTGACAACACTGATGGTAGTAAACCAGCAACCCTGACTTTGACCTTGACAGAAGATGCACGTTATATTTAGACGGAGCATAAGCACTGTGCCGACATGACCCTCTGGTTCACCTGACATGACCTTTTCATTGCTGGCTACTTAGAACACAAATACATTTCTCCAAAGCAGACGACAATTAAAAGTTGACAACTACTCCACTGGTTCTCGATAGAGCAGATAGGATGTCCGTGTGTTGGGATAAAAATATGTACGGTGGGAAAGCCCTGATCTGTTTTCACACACGCTAGACAAGAAGGAAGCATGGATCCTGGTGGCATCCACAGTGGAGCGATAGGAAGTAGACGAGAGTATTGCGGAGCGAATTAAGTTCGCTTTTATTTCTTGATGACTTCCTCTTTCAGCTTCTCGGCCAGGTGTTTTCTCTTCTGCAACTTCTTCTTCTCCTCGACAGAGATTTCCTGCAGACAGACAGGGCTCTGAGCTTACTCATCCCAGCCAGCAATGGTATTTGGAGTGTTCAAATACGAAACAATATTAGCGTCAGGTACATTACCACCTTTAAAAAGAGGCCAGACTAGTATAGGTTTCCAGGAGTTGTAAAGGAGGTTTAAAGACAAACATACATGGAAACAAAACCAAGTGGGGAAGTGGGGTCTGTGTTGTTAGAATGAGTTTGTTTGGTTAGAAGCCCTGACTGACTTGGGCTCTTGTTGACCTTATTCACACGGCGGCCATCTTCCTCTGACGTCACGCTCAGGGTGGGAAAATGGAATTGTGATCACAGCTGACGGTATCGAAAACAGACTGACGTTCAAGCGTTTCCCTGGCGATTTCCCACCCTGGGCGTGACGTCACAGGGAAGATGGCTGCCGTGTGAATAAGGTCGATAGTGTGTGTCTACTACAGCACAGTCAGCTGATGGCGGGTCACCTTGACATTGGAGGTGTGTTGGACGGGCATGGGAGGGCAACGAGTCCCATTAGTCTGGGACTGCCCCACCGCCTCCTGGTAGCCCAGAGGTGAGGAGGAGAAAAACAGTCAAAATGCACGAGGGCAAATGTAGTGTCCTAAAAATTATGTTAAAAGTATTCAAATTATTGGGTCAAAAATAATTTTAATAAAAATAATAATGCACACCCCGAATATTATCATGCAAACATTGCTTACTCACGCTTCATACATACAGTTATCTGGGTGTGACTGTGTAACACGTCTGTGTCTGTGTGACAACTCAAGACAGTACATTCTTGTTCCCTGCTGAAGTTCCCAACAGCATGTTAGTGGGTAATCCCTAATCCTTACACTAGGTGGCACCACTCTAACCAAAAAGATGGGCTGTGCATACCGGCGCGGTGGGCGGGGCTAGCATAGGGCCTGAGGGTGCCTCCTCTGCTACGGTTGGCCATCTGCTCTGCTGCTGTTCCCTCTTCAGCGCTTGCAGCCTGTCTCGCTGCTGCCGCAGGTACAGCGCCCTCTGCTGGAGCTCCTCCTGCTGTGATGTGGACAGCTCCTAGCAGGTGAAGAACACAGGAAGATGATCGTTATCTTATCTAGCTTCTTACAATATGTGGGTCATTTTTAAGCAGACACTTTTATCTAAAGCCACTTACAATGAGCACTTTTTTATTATTATTATAATGAATAATTATATTAATAAGTATTATTTGCTAGTATTAAAAGGAGCAGGTAAGGGTTTAGGTATCTTGCTCAAGGATGCTAACATGTAGACCAGACACATCAATAGAACCAATAATGAATACTACTACTAATAAAAGTAAACACAGGCTTGCTGGCTATACATCGCTTCTGGTTATCCACTGAGTCAAATTACACAGCAGGTGCCGTAGGAGATGGAATATTGCAGGTGCGCTACACAGGCTGAGATTCGAAGAGACCACAAACCTTACAGTAAGGTCTTCTCTGCAAGCCATGTGTCACATGTTTATGAGGCCGTTTAGTGAGGAGCATTTAAAATATACACTCAAATGTCTTGGCGGATTTTCCTTTTGTTGTTATTTTGATTGTAAAAATGAAAAAGGGCAGGTTTTAATTTCACATTAAAAGGTCGGACGTGGTGGTACAGCAAATGTATTATATCACAATATTAAATATTATTATACAGTGAACGCTTTGAACCTCTTGTTCTAATCTTGGACAAATAGCATAAATAAATGTGTAAATAGCACATTACGATATTACTGCTATACAACGCTATCTTAACATAATGTACATTCACACACACTCTCACAGTGTAGGGTTCAGAAATGCCAGCCTCCCTCCACGCCTCGGCTGCCGTCTGACTGCCACTGCTGGGGTGCCTGTTGCTGGGGGTAACAGGCGTGGGGGTCTCCCGGCCCTTCATGGGGGTCTTCAGTGAGGGAAGGACTCTGGTCTCTACACAGTTCTCCCTGCCATCTACACACGCACACACACAGTTAGCAGGGCGGGACACATAGCCACCCCTGCGGCCGCTGATTGGTCCGAGCTGAGAGAGAGCCAGAGCCGGGTGAAGCAAGGGAGACACAGCCAACGCCTGTGAGGCTCTGGGAGGAAAACCAGCAGGACTCGTACCTGCAGTGGGTTCAGAAGAGGAGGAGCTGGACATTGAAGGACTTCTCTTGACCACGCCTCCTCCGCTCGCATCCGTCTCAGTGTTCCCCTCCTTGGCAGGTTTGCTCTTGAGCTGGAGACAGAGGGTGTGGCCTGTTAGGGAGGCTGTGGCCACCACGCTGTCCCCCGCAGTAGCATACTACACCTGCAGCGCACGTGCGGTAACTCATCTCTGGAGTTTGCAACCCATTCCTATGTAAGAGTTGCGTACGCCTCACCGCGTAAAATACTTATTTTTGTGGATGTCCGCAGCGTATACGCTCCATTTGATTAGATTATTTTTGTCATTAGTGGTTAGCTAAACCAAAGCCTTATCATCTTTTAATTCTCTATGATGCTCTTTATGATGTCTGCCACCTTTCTGTATATAAAGGTGCAGTCAGGCATTCTAGAGAAAGACTAATGGTAATGCATCCCTGCGCATTTGGAAATAAGCTACAGGAAAATGGTGCTGTTTCATAGACACGAATTAAGCTTAGTCCTATACTTAAGGAAAAATGGAATGAAGCTCTCCACTGAAAAAAGTCCTTCCACATCCATTATCTGTGAACGCGGCTAATTGCGTTAAAGAACCAATGACGTGTTGCTAACAGCTAATTCAGAACCATGCCAGCGTTTCCGTTGACTATAGAAGCAGGGTGATAATTGCTGCTGTCCTCCTCTGCTTTCCTTTCAGGCTTTGTCTTCGTGTGGAACAGACAGCAGGCGTCACCAATGGGAGACTAGTTAAACTAGAGCCCTTAAAAGAACTATACGACACTTGGAGAAAGAGAATTCATCAGTATTTACTTAAGTTTAAAAAGTGTAAGTATTTCAATAAATAAACTGTAATCCTGTGGGTGGCTTATAGTTTAGAAGGTTTTAAGTGCCCCGAGGCGTCAGATAAGGCTTGGCTGGGTCAGCTTGGTCTAATTGTGACCAGCCAAATATAGCTCGCGTGGCAGAGCCTTACCTTGGGACCAAGGACGCTGGGTTGGCCGGAGGCGGAGATGGCCGCCCGCTCATCGGGCCCGTCGCTGGAGGCGGAGCCCAGCTCATCACCAGCGTGCCTCTGGGACATTTCGACGTCGTACTCCTCCTTAGACCGCCTGTGACGCAGAAGCAAACGCGGCCCTCCAATCAGCATAGCTAAGAGGGTGGTCAGGTGTTGTTATGTGGGCTCTACTACGGATATATTCACCAGGGGGTCCACCAAATTAGTTTATTTCTTCCAATAATGTCAAAATGTCTGAAGATATAAATTAACTTAAATGCAACCTATAATGAAAATCAGTATGATGTTACTTTTATGGCTTAGCATTGCATACAGTACACCATTACAAAGTTTTTCTACACATTATTGCTAGCACGGGCACGGCTTAATAAGCAACACAATATTATACGATTTAATAGGGGGTCTCTCTGCCATGTTTCAATCAAGGGGTCCTTGAAAAACTTTGAAGACCTCTGCCCCACAATACAGAAACTATTGACCTATGAAACAGAATTATTTCAAAAGATAGAGTCCTTCGCCTAAGGCCCATCTAGATAATAGGTATATATAATTACCATTTTACCCAGTCGTCTGTTAAAGGTATATACTCATACTCTTTTTGTCAAATTCAACAAATATCTCCTTGCATTTCGCTATCTTACCATTCTCTGTGCGAGTTGAAAAACATATCAGACACTTCTACACAGCCCTAGCTCCATAAATTGTAACACTGCTTGTATCAACAAAGCAGTAGCAATACGCTTTGCTTCACAATGCATTTCTATGTGTGAGGCAGCGACGGCAAGCACCGCAGAGCGATACTGTTTTGATTTGAGCTCAGAGTTAGCACTTGTTCTCGAGAATGACCTACCCTGCTATTAGCTAATGAGCTTAGTTCGCTGTAGTCCTGCATGGACGTCTTGTTGTTTTATTTGGCCAGGCTACCACTAGAGCAATCCCCTCAGCCAGCACGGGAGATTTCCTAGAACCATGGACTTGCACAGTACATTCGTTCATTACAAAGAGACACAGCAATATAGCGACAGACAATCTGTGCAAACATTTAGTGTAGCGATTCAGTGAGATCAGTGGGTGAGCGCTGTCCTGTTTCCATGCTCAAATCTAAACTGTGCGTCAAATTGAGTAGCCTACCAAATTGGAGTTTTGGCTCCAACCAACATGAAATCCCTCAGGAACTACTTTTACCCAAGCACACACACACACACGGTTTCTATCCATCTACTTTGTGTGTGCGCATGTGTGAGTGTGTGTTTCTGTCTGCCCTACTTGAGAACTTCCTGGAGGATTTTCATCTCCTGCAGCTCCAGCTCTGACATCACATCCTCTCCATCCGTCAGACAGTCTGGAACAGCTCCTGACACACACACACACACACACACACACACACACACACACACACACACACACACATACCTATTATATACAGTATATACAGTAAAGTGAAGTCAGCGAGTAAGATTTAATTTACTGCTAGCTGCCCGATCTGTATGCGCGCTGTAAAGAAATATACATGTAAATAGAAACACAAACCAAGTGGTGCAGACTGCACCACTCAACACTATCTCAGCCTTGACAATGAGTGTCCAATGTGTATGGGGCGGAGCTTCTGGGAGCACGCTATGGCATTGAAGGGAGGGGTTCAAATATCACCCATCTTTCTCCAGGACGGCTGACTCCACCTTGAATGTATAATGTTGTTATATGCTATATGTTAGAACATTCACCTGTGTGTGTGTGCGTGTGTGTGTAGTTTACCATTCCGCTCCTTCATGACCCTGAGAGCCTGCAGCTGTAGTTCCATGTTCTTCTGGAACATCAGAGAGCGGAACATCTGGAAGTCGTCTGTGGCCAGCACCGGCTGGAACAACGTCTTCACAGACAACACAACAGATTATAGAGACAGACAGACAGGTGGAACAACGTCTTCACAGACAACACAACAGATTATACAGACAGACAGGTGGAACAACGTCT
>JAODLL010000465.1:0-13996 GCA_026546735.1 Forbesichthys agassizii | reverse complement strand
CACCGTATGTTTCTTTATAGACACACCTATATATGTATATATAGCGAATATATTGCCTTGGGTAGTAAAGTTACATCTAAACCCTGCTACAGATACCATCATACGTAACAACTACTAACAACTATTACAAATGTATGCACATTTGTAATGTACGCACATTTGTAATAGGGCAAATGTCAAAATTACCTTAAATTTCAAGGCCGGCACTGCCACAAATGAAGACGTCTGCAATCCCTGAAACTGATCTTCCAAATCCCTCAACCTGCAAAATATTTTTAAAGAAAGAATTGTCTGATTACGTGTGAATAGCCCTGTCATACGGTTTAGTTGAAGTGTGTTAAGATATGATAATTTCAATTGGATTTAAATAGTATATGCATTCGTGTTTTGCCTCCAATCACCATGAAATCCCTCATTTTGATAAAAATCCCAGCCACAAGTTTGGATGAGGTACACACAAACATACCACACTATTGTGTGCATGGTTTTGGAGCCTGACCTTATCTCCTCTGTGCCCACTCCAGCAAATAATACTCACTGCTCCTTTAAACTTCAATATCAAAGAGAAAAGCAGTATTCAACACTACTATACCATACTTTGAGATAACAATTTTTTTTACATGTAGCTCATGTAATCATGTGACCCAGTGTGGGCATATGATGGCTTAAACACACGTTACGTGAACTCAACTTGAAAGATTGTTGATTCTTGAACTCTATCAAACCAAACACACTTCTCCCTCTAATGCCACATGGTGCTCCCTCAGAAGCTCCACCCACCTAACAAGACACAAATTGCTAAATCTGGCAAAGTGTTGTGTGGTGCAGTCTGCACCACATTGTTTATGTTCCCATTTACAAATCTGTGGAGGGATATATTCGCAGAATTTTACAGAAAGTGTTCACCTACAATCATTGACTTCACCTTTAAGCCTGCATCTGTATGTCCTAGCTAGCTCGTGACAATCCCAACTGCAGCCGTCCTTTTTCATGCAGTGAAATGGCAGGTTGACTCATACTAAGAATTAGCTCACAATCGCTGACCACCTGGTAAACACATTATGCCTTCATACCAATTCCCCTAAACGTCTCAGGCCAAAGTGCTGGAACACTACCTGAGTCGTGTGAGTCTCAGTTGCTTCTGAAGGTGACGTTCCTCCTTACTGGGCCACCGCGCTTTGAATTCCTGTGGGTCTGGCGCCTCCTGGTGGTGAAATCGCACGGGGTCCCAGCCGGTCATGATGTCATAGGTGATGACGCAGCCTAGGGAATGGGAGACGATGGAAACCTTTCCATTCTCTTCAAACTCTGGGTTCCGCGAGCAGAAGAGTGTGTAGAGACGATTCAGCTCCAGTGTCAGACCCCTTGTGATCTGTGTGCGCGCACACACACACACACACACACACACACACACACACACACACACGTACGCACACGCACGCACGCGCACACGTACTGCATATACAAACTTACGCCATACAAACATTTGACATTTTCAAGATTGATTTGACTTCTGTTTTTCCAAAGGGAATTTGCATATCACTGATATTCATAAAATATTTGCAATTGGCTGATTTGTTGTCACGTCAAGCTCACATTTTAAGATCTTGCGTGGCCGTCGCTGGCTCTCAGAGTGATTACAGAATTTAGCGCTGCTGAGAAAACAGCACCAGAAGTGCTCAGAAGGTGTCAACATGTGCTCCGTCCATATATGCTAATGTGGGCGCCTGTTCAGAAAAGGACCTGGCAAAGGTTTAGTCATTTGTTTGATTCACTCATGCACGCAACAAGGTTGTTAAATTTTTAAGCAAAAACGTTGTTCTCATAGGTAGATGTTTGTACGAATCCTTCAAATGCTCCTTGTGTTGTGTCAGGAACTGCCCGTGTGGTTGAACAAGTACAAAATCATTTCAGTTTACAGCGTTTGACAGCATCTGGTGTTGAGGGGTTCAAATTTACATCTACTCTCCTGTCCTCCCTCAACAGAGCTCCTATGTATCGCACTATTCTCTACCCCTTCCGATATGCATCACACGCTGCCTTTCATGGACAGCTTCTCACGCCGCAGGCAGCCATATTGTGTGGATTCATTTGTAGTGGTGATGGACTATCTCCTAGGGTGGAGGGTGAACAGTAGACAGCTGTGGTGAGGGTCTGACCTCGTCTCGGTACAGAGGGCTGGTGTAGTACATGATGTCCATGGCGCTGCTGTTCAGCATGTCTCGGAGACCTCTCACCTTGTCTGGGGTGATGGAGTCCACCGTGTCTGTGGGAAGAGCAGACCGAACATACCGTGTTATTTTATTCAACTCAGGCATTACACGCTTGTTTCATCATCGACTTGAAGCTTCACTATGATAAACAGTCTACCATCACCTCCCTAATTCTGTGGATTTGGTTTGTTTTGTTTTGATAAGATGTTTACTCTTCCTTCTTAAGCAGGTCTGTGCGTTATGGCCTGACTATTGCTACTGAACCATAAACTGCTAATGTTTAGTTGACCTCCCGAGACAATCTCACATTCACACACGCACGTAAGTGGTTGCAGCATACCTCCATCGAGGGACAGTTTGGATCTCCATTCCACAGGAAGGAACTCCACGTGTTCTGTGGAGCGGTCAGAGAAATGCTTCTCCTCCATTTTACGAGCAGCATCCCTCATCCTGGAAACAGGGAGCGTGTTCTGTTCAGCGTAGCTTTAAATGGTACCACAGTGGTTACGACATTATCACCCCCACATTCATAATGACTTTCATGAGGAAACGAGATAGTGGAATGTAGCTCCTTTACTTATTCCATATGCAAACCTATGACTCTTTTTGCTAACTGCCTCAACTTATCACCATTTGTCATCCTACATTTACTTTTAGTGTTCCTCATAAACATCTGTGTCAACAAATCAGATTGTTTTCTCTACTTGTAGTGTGTCTTCTGAAGGTACTCCAGTTTGCAGAATCACTGTAGTGTTCATTACAAATTAACAAACTGGAGTAATTCTATTTATTGCCACAAATGGAGACTGGCTTAATAGACAATACACATATTAGACATTATTTTAATACACAGTAGAAGTAAATGGTGGCGGGTGAGTTGCCAGGCCACGGTTCATTTCAATGCACATCAGTGTGAGGCAAGAAGCACAGTGGGCAAGCTACATATGCTAGTGGCACATTGGCACGGCAAAGCAGAACCTCCTTACTCACATGCTAGTGTTCCGGATAATGCGCCCCTGGTCCATCTTCTGGCCGATGCCGTGCACCACGAAGACAATGTGCGTGGTGTCAGGAGAGGCGTCTTCAGGGGCTGCCTCCTCAACGTACCCACGATGGAGACGGGTGCCGCTGCTGGAAGCTGCAGTAGGGAAACCACAGTGGTACTAATTAGGGAGTACTCACACTTGGCCGTTGCCTTGAACCGTGCCTCCACACTCCCCCTGCTGGCCTGCACTCACACTGCAGTTAACATTCAGGGCCAGGGCACGCTTACTGCAAAACACTACGCTGGCTACTTTTACTGGCTACTACATTTATTTTGTCCACATAATAGTTCCCGTGGAATATGTCTTTGATGTCCAACGAGCCATGTACCAAATTTACAAAGTGCATCCCCTACCGTCAGACACTGAGCATGCAGTTTGCAGCTTTTGCCGACACTGGTCAGTGGTTCTTTGATACTCACGAGTAAGTATAGTTATTGTGTGTTGTGTGTATATGGTTGATAAAAATGCTTATCTAGTTAGTCAATTAGTGAAATAAACGTGACTGAGATATTGTTGTGTACCCTTGTTTGCATGCAGTGCAGTTACAGTACCTTTGGAGAATCCCAGTCTCTGAGTGACGGTGCGTGCGATCTTAGATGTGGTGGCATCACTGTAAAGGTACACCTCCTCCACGCTGTGCCAATCAACGTGACTCCGCGTCATCTGTAGGCTATGGTTGGCTGGGACAGTCACAGAGAGGGAGCTCACAATGACATTCCATCAGAAGGAAACAGATATAGATATAGATATATAAATATAGAGACATATGCTAGCAGGGCCGGCCCGCCCATTAGGCAAGATTAGGCAGAAACCTAGGGCAGCATTCATTTGAGGCGGCATTTTGACAATTGGCTGTAGCTGTAAATAAAACTAACGTTGTTAAAGGCACAGCAGGGTCAGTCATGGAACGCTTGCTAACTTTGTGCTCAAGTCAAAACAATATCCCTCTGTTGAAATGTTGAAATGCATCCCGAAGCCAATAACAAGTGGCTTTGTTGCTGTGAGCGGTGTTCGCCACTTTATGTTCCCATTTACTGAGCCAGGGGTGTGTAGAAGTACCAGATTGTTTTTTTCAGCGTGCACAAGGGTAAGATAGCGAAATGCGAGGAGATATTTGGGCGGCAGAATGTCCAGGGCCGGCTCTCTATGCTTGCCTGTAACTGTGCATGTACTACATGGTAACGTCTACATAAGCACACATAGGTACTGTACTGTGCATGGATGCCTTACCCTGAGTCAATGTGTACTGTACAGACAGACGTATATGCTAAGATGAGTTTCCACCTTGGCTAAAACATGGGTGCAGAGTCTGCAGAGGACACATTCTTCTCTTGTTTCTAAATATCCCATTGGCTCAGCTGTAGTTAACTGCAGTTATCACCTGACATGTTTTATGATGATGGTGACTTGCAGGGGATGAGGGGGGGGGGGGGGGCTTCAGCTGCTTGTCTACACACCAAAAACACAACTTCTCTCTTTTACCATCCTTGCTGTCCACGTTAGCGGTCACCACCTCCATCTCGTAGGTGTCCCTCATCTGTTGTCCCCGGAAACGAGCCAGGTGCTCCTTCTCGATGAGGTCGCTCTCATATTCCTCCAGAGGAAGCCAGGTGGCGTCAACGAACCACTGGCCCCGCATGACTGGAATGCGGTCTTGTTCTATGGTGATGTTATTGGACAGCAATAAAAACATGGCCACCTCGTTGCATGTAGAATTTTCATCTGCTGCTTTAAAAATATTTTAATAATTTTAAACATGCATAAACTTTAGTAGAAGTAGGCTAGAGCTGTGCCTCCAGTCATCATGAAATGTTGGAAATGTACAAATGTTGTGTTTGGATACAAATTAAAAGCAAATGTTTAGAAGGACACAAAGAGTGCTCACACGCAGTACGCACCTGTGCGTAGTTTGGTAGCGTACTATTTAAAACCCATACACAGAGCTATTTTGGAGATTACCGGCTGTGAGACCACTATGCTGCAATTGTTGGTTTGAGAATCATATAAGCCGATCAAAAAAGGTGTCAGCCGATCAACTGTGTACTGTGATAATACTATGGATAATATCTCTAACACTTACTTAGCACTGTCACTTTAGAGGTGTGTCTCTTTTGTGTCTAGGAATACCGTTATGGCTGAACCAGTGGAAACCTTCTTCCATTTTTGGTTTGAAACTCACAGTGTAAGTCCCCTCCCACACCGGAGTGGCTCACTTATCTCCAATTCTACCTTCAGCCATGTGGCTTTATGCACACAGCTGTGTTGCAAAACAGTGGGGAGGAAATGGGGTGGCGAGGGCAATAGGCTTCACAAAACATAAGATTGTGACAGATTTGTAACTGTGCCATCAGGAAATTGTCACTATAGGTTAGCACTATAGGTTAATAAGTAGCATTCTACTTATTATTTACATCTTAAAATAATAGTGCAAGCAGTTGTGATAGTCGAATTAGCCTACTGTTTCAGTGGCAAGCCTAACATAAACATAAGTAGATATGCTCACGGTTCCAGTAGACAGGGTAGCATGTTTTCTCTTTGACGTCTACTTCATAAAGACCGCCTCTGACACACACAGCATCTACATCCCTGTCCTCGGAAACGGAGCAGCGCTCTCCTCTGCTCTGCTCCGCGTGAACAGCCCGCTCCTCGGCAGTGTTTTCGCCTTCAACCTCAGAGCCCGTAGCCGAACCAGAACAACCATTGGTTTCGGTGGAACCGTGATGTTTGACCTTGTTCGCATTTAACTGGGTCAGCCTCTTATAAATTACTTCAATTTTCAAAGAATCATGTCCTACAAATGGTTTCCACGTCTTCTTGTCCTCTTTGTAGAACCACCGTACTTCCTCCGGTCCAAGCTCGGTCACAAACTCACCCCGGTGTCTGGAACTATTTGACCTGTTTCTTTTCTTAGTTGTGACGGTCCCATCACTTTCGGTGAAGTTTGAGTCCACGTCGAGGTATCCCGCTCCCGAATCTGGATGTGAGTGGTAGCCGGGGTATTCTCCGTCCACGAGGCCAAGCATCATTCCATCCTGTGCTCGTAAAAGCGGCAGGTGTCTGTCCAAGGAACTCATTTCCCCGTGGGTCGGGTCTGCCATCGGGTCCTCGTAGCAGGACACGAACACATCATTGGCCATATCCCAGTCATTACTGCTGACAGAGTTATTATCGGAGCTTTGTTGTCGGACGGTCGAATTATCCTTAAAATTGCTCATGACTTGACGAAAAAACAAACAACCAGCTACATGGAAACCATAATGTTATTATTAGTGTTAAACGCGCGAATGATGCTTGAACATCAAGATACTGGGTACCACGATAACGGTTTCAGTCCGGTCCGCGGTAACATTTGTGACCCGGTTATATAATCTATCTACGTTTGACAATAATAAACTTTAACATAAAGCAGAAATAATACAGTATTAAAAAATATATTCGATTTCGATGTTTAAACCCACGTCTCGACGCAACTGAATGGATTATTCAATGAAAGGTATTGTGCTCCTCCCAAAATGCGTGTAAATATACAGAAGCGTAAAGGAGGTTGCAGGCTTCCGTAGGTAATGACGTGCCTGTCATGGCTGTCATCATGGGATGTTTTGATGCTGCTTATTCGCAGAGCATATAACTAATACACTTAATGCCTGAATGCAAATTAAAAGGAAATGGCAGGTGTTTTTCTCGTAACGCTATATGAATATTCCCCATTGTTTTACATCAGCGTCATATCTTTTTGTTTCGTTGTTACCGCCGCCATGGTCCTCGGCTGGTAAGTGACTGCAGACTACATTTACAGTATGATACCTTATATCAATGGATAGGCTTGCTTACCAACATGTCAAATGTGCAACAATCCATTTTTATGTCTAGACATTTGACAATTTGTATAGTTACATTATATGATATGTTCTACACCATCTTAATGAATACAGGATTTGGTGTAGAATTTCGATGTGTGCGTATTTAATGCTTTAATTTAATGGTATTAAATAGCAAGATTCTAGCCTGGTTCACCAAAATACCAAGCTTACATTCTGTTAGAATGACATCAGCAGTTATATGACTAACACTGACATTCACTACATTGCATATTAACATAATTTTAGTCCTAAATAACCATGTACAAGCAAAGAACATTTCTGGTGATGAGCCTAACTCTACAACAGAATTATATATTTGATCAATGAGGGATGTACCTCTACATTATTACATAGCCACAAATTATGGTGTTTGAATCTTGGTGACATAATGAAATAGTTTAAATAAAATGAAGAAAAAACAAAACAAATACAATATACCTTGGGTGCAAACTCTAAATGAAAGGAATTTAGGACATAATCAGTGTAACTGTCTGTTTGCCCAATCATTAGGTTTGGTTTTGACGTCCCAGTGATCCGGCGCAGTTCTGAAGAGACCGAGTCAGTTCTAAGTGTGCCAGAGAAGCAGATGATTCGGGTGACCAATCCTTTTGCACTGGAGACAGCATCTGGGCGGGCTTCTGTCATCGGTAACATTAGTAATCATCCTTTAGCATTTATTGCCATTATCAGTCCGTACCCACCGTTTGTACTGTACAACTCCCTGTTGAGCATTTGTAAAACTAAACATGAATTGTGTTGTGTGTTATATCTGTTTGATAGACTAGGCATGGTGATAACTGGTGTTATTTGTTCTCCAGAGGGCGTATCTTTACGTTTGTGTTGCCTGGAGCCTTGCATCCTGAGCTGCTTCTGGGGCTGTGAGGTTCATGCCCTGCAGGGGGCGCTACAGGCCCATCAACAGGGCCCCAGACTTAGCACTCCACAACAGTTCCAGGAAGCCTTGCATTTCCAATATCATCACTGCCAGAGCTTCTAGTATCCTTTTAGTGTTAAGTGGCATGTACTTAGTGATATACCTGTCTGTCTACTAGGCTAAGGACTAAAAAGGTTCCCCCTGTGTAGTTATGTGTCTTTACCAAGCCCACAGTATCGGCAGTCAGGACAGAAGAGAGCACCACTCAGAGATGCCTGCTGATCTGGGAATTACAGACTTTGGTCCACTACCGCGGCGATGCTACCCTCTAGTGGCAGTATTGACACTGGCTGAACCAGAAGCCAGAGAGACTTACAGCATTGTAGGTTCAGTTGGTAATTTAACAAATCAGTATTTGATCAGCAGCCCATATAGTATAGTAATTTCATAATCAGTTCCATTCAATTAAATAAGTACTGTATAAGATCTATTATCAGTACACAGTGTTAAATGTTAGTTAATAGGGGTGAAGGGAATCGATACAGCATATTATCACAATATTTCCCATGGCAATACTGTATCGATACACGGACCCCATGTATCGCAATTTCATTACATTAATTGCACATGAGAATTAAACTTTTGTATACAATATTTATGACATGTTCATGTCAGTTAGTCAGCTTGCTCACATTTAGCAGAAATAGAATTTATGTTAGATGAACAAACCGATGTTGACAAAGTTTTCCTTTGGGGATATCATTTGAATTTGGGAAAAATTATAAATTGCAAAATATCACAATATTTTTAAAAAAGTATCGTGGGACCTCTGGTGATTCCCACCCCTATTAATTAATCTGTATTTATTTAATACTGGTTTTGGGCAGGGTTTTTCTAGTGAATACGCACATAATACTGTATCTGAACAGAATTAGGGGTTTGTCTCCTATCAAACAACCCTCACTTGAGTAAAACTACTTTCAGTACAATTTGCAATGATACATTGTTTGGATGTGTATCTGGAACACAAATAGAACTAAGCACACACACTATAATGCACATATACCTAGTAAAGATGCTTTTATAGTCACATACATGTAGGGAAATTCATCCTCTGCATTTAACCCATCCCTCAATGGGCAGCCGCTGTGCGGTGCCGGGGACCAACTCCCGATTTAAGCCAGTGTCACTGGTAGAATGGCACTTACTGGAGAGTTAACAGAACACATTAACATGAGTTAACTTAACAGTGGGGAAACTGGAGGAAATCCCCGCAGACACGAGAACACGCAAACTCCACACAGAAAGGCAGAGACTACTGGAGTTAGAAACCCGGACCTCCTTGCTGTGAGGCACAGTGCTATCCACTGGGCCCTGTTGCCCTGCACTACAGCAACATTACTTTTCAACACTCTGACCCCACACCGGTGGCCAAATGAAATACATGCTTGCATGCATAATACACTATAGTTCGATGAATAACTATATATAACAAGACAAAATTGTGGTAAACTGTATAGCGCCCACCCTGTTTCATAAAGGCAATTAAGACGTAGCCTTTTATTTGGTCACTACAAATTTATTCATAAATAATGTATTATTTTTTTTATTTAAATGTTTCTCTTTTTCATTGATTTAGGTGGCTGCAGTCACAATAATTCATGTTCCTGATAACAAATACAGTCTTTCTGCAAGAGTCCTCTTTGAATACCTGCTTACCTCACAGGGGAACATGTATGACTTCAAGGTATGAAACATTTCAGCTAAAACACCCACAATATCTGTATAATAATCAAAGCATGACAGGCCACTTTTTGGTGTGTTTCAGCCCCTCTTTATGTCAGCTGAAAATGTGGAGTCATCCCAGCCTACTGATGTGAGCCAAAGCCCTGGAGGGGACGACAGGGAGCTTGATAAAGACCAACAGGCTCCAAGGGTGGAGGAACAGGCAGAGGTGTGCTCTGAGGGAAAGGGCAAAGACTGTGTGGTGTGCCAGAATGCACCCATAAACCACGTCCTGCTTCCCTGCAGACACGCCTGCGCGTGTGACAGCTGCATGTCCCGCTTCCAGCACTGTCCAATATGCCGGGCCTTCGTGCAAGAGTCCTTCGCTCTGTTGGAAGGCCTGGCCTCAGAACAATGAAGGTTTCTCAGGACAGTCACAAAATGGATGTCCAGGCTAGCTCTAGTTCTAGCTGAGGCCTACTCAACTTCATGAAAGCCTTTTCCATTTGTTTGAGATTACCATATGCAATGGAGGTGTAACATTCCTAGGGATGCACTGGTCACAAGGTTTGGTGGGACTGTGTATTATAGAATGTTTTACCCTCAGACTATTGCAACTTTAAAACTTAATCACGTGTACAAAGAGGCTTCCGATAGGCCTATATACAAGCACTGAAAATACACACAAGACTGATGTGTGTCCCCTAATTCCACACAATACTGGATAGTTTGAGATGATCCCAATGGAACAGGATTTACAATGGATGGTTGTAGCAAAAACAGTTGTGAGACAGGCCCACTTCAGAGCTATGTGTTATTATCTTACTGCACTGGTAGAATTAGGACTAGGAACTAATGTTGGCATATTTTAGGCCTATAAATACATGCGTGCACTGTTATTTGTTTTAAATTAAGCTAAATACAGCAATTTTATTTATATAGCCCTTTCAGTCTGCACAGGCCCACATTTCACATAGAACACTCTGTACTGTACCTAGGTATGGGATGATATTAACAATTAATCCGGATTATGCATCACAAAATATTTGCGATAATGATATTGTCGCAATTTTTTCTTATTAAACTCTTAAAATGTCTATATTATACATATAAACGATTATACACTGCTCAAAAAAATTAAGGATCACTAAGATAACACATCCTAGATCAGAACGAATGAACTAATCGTATGAAATACTTTCGTCTTTACATAGCTGAATGTGCTGACAACAAAATCACACAAAAATGATCAATGGAAATCAAATGTATCAACCCATGGAGGTCTGGATATGGAGTCTCACTCAAAATCAAAGTGGAAAACCACACTACAGGCTGATCCAACTTTGATGTAATGTCCTTAAAACTAGTCAAAATGAGGCTCAGTAGTGTGTGTGGCCTCCACTTGCTTGTATGACCTCCCTACAAAGCCTGGGCATGCTACTGATGAGGTGGCGGATGGTCTCCTAAGGGATGTCCTCCCAGACCTGGACTAAAGCATCCGCCAACTCCTGGACAGTCTGTGGTGCAACGTGGCGTTTGTGGATGGAGCGAGACATGATGTCCCAGATGTGCTCAATCGGATTCAGGTCTGGGGAACGGGCGGGCCAGTACATAGCATCAATTCCTTCCTCTTGCAGGAACTGCTGACACACTCCAACCACGAGGTCTAGCATTGTCTTGCATTAAGAGGAACCCAGGGCCAACCGCACCAGCATATGGTCTCACAAGGGGTCTGAGGAACTCATCTCGGTACCTAATGGCAGTCAGGCTGCCTCTGGCGAGCACATGGAGGGCTGTGCGGCCCCCCAAAGAAATGCCACCCCACACCATTACTGACCCACCACCAAACCGGTCATGCTGGAGGATGTTGCAGACAGCAGAACGTTCTCCATGGTCGTCCCCAGACCCTGTCACATGTGCTCAGTGTGAACCTGCTTTCATCTCTGAAGAGCACAGGGCGCCAGTGGTGAATTTGCCAATCTTGGTGTTCTCTGGCAAATGCCAAACGTCCTGCACGGTATTGGACTGTAAGCACAACCCCCACCTGTAGTTGTCGGGCCATTATACCACCCTCATGGAGTCTGTTTCTGACCATTTGAGTGGATACATGCACATGTGGCTTGCTGGAGGTCATTTTGCAGGGCTCTGGCAGTGCTCCTCCTGCTCCTCCCTGTACAAAGTTGGAGGTAGCGGTCCTGCTGCTGGGTTGTTGCCCTCCTACGGTCTCCTCCACGTCTCCTGATGTACTGGCCTGTGTCCTGGTAGCGCCTCCATGCTCTGGACACAACGCTCAGACACAGCAAACCTTCTTGCCACAGCTCGCATTGATGTACCACCCTGGGTGGTACAGAAGTGTGATTGACTTGTAGTTACATTGTGTTGTTAAATGTTCCCTTTATTTTTTTGAGCAGTGATTATAGTCAGTATTTTTAATCGCGCTAAATGATAATATACATCGTCCCATCCCTAACTGTACCTATTGCAGAATGGGCAATCATTAGCATTTAACAATGAATATGTATTGCACACATGTAGATTGTGTGATGTACTAAATAAACACTGAAAATGTCCATTAAAAGCACTTCTTAATCCAGCATGAGCATGTAAGTACATAAAGACACACACACAACTGCGATTGCTGGGGGGCAACCTAAGCAAAAGTAGCCCATCACCCTGTGTTGAAAAGTAGAGAATATTTTAATTTATGTCTAAAAAAAAAAAAAAAAAACGCAAAGCCGAACGCCAGAGAGGAACGCATGCTAGGCACGCTGTACAATAGAAAACTAGGGTTTTGCTGGAGTCTGTGATTGGGGCTTTAGGATGTACACCTTGTAAAAACTGACAAAACTAATTTCTGGTATAATGTATGGGGGTTTATTTTGTAAATAAACTTTATACAAGGGTTCCAATCGAAATGGTAATTTGATCCTTAGTACTCAAATTCAAAACAAGGTCTTGCAATAGGCACATAGTGACTATGAGTAGGTCACTTTGTTGGCAACTGGGAAGAAAATGTACAATTTCTGATGTCACTTTCGACATACATACAAAAAAGTAACAAAGTGTACTCTGTCCTTACGCAATACAACAAAGCAAAATGCAAACAGATGGAAACAATGTTGACATCGGAAGGTATTATACAGGCTTGTAATCAAGCTTCGATTCCAGCTTCTTTGAGTCTGCAACCTTGCGCACAGCTTTCATGAAGTCCTCTTGAGTGACGTATTCACGATCGGCACGGATAGCAAACAAGCCTAAATCAGAGATAACATTAAGTATGTGCACAGGCGACATCGTTATGCTAACATTGGAATGGAATGTACTTCTACCTGCTTCTGTGCACACATTTCTAAGATCAGCTCCATTGAAACCATCCGACAGCTTTACAATGGCTTCATAATCTGAAGACAAGCAAAAAGCAAAAGGAAGGATGTATTGGGAGAATAGCTACAGCAAAATGTTTTGCTTTTTAAAAGACAGCACATTCTGTGATCTATATTTTTGGGACAAGCAAGAACACATGGCACCATCACAAACCTATTTCTCCGTGCTTAGTGATAGGACTGGAGTGGATCTTGAGGATATCCATGCGAGCTTGTTCATTGGGGAGCTCAATATCTGAAACAGGAGAGCACATCAAGCCTCTGCGCCACCGAGAGGCGCTGTTCTCACAATCCGGGTTTATGTTAGGAGACAGAGTGTGAACATACGGATTTTGCGGTCTAGCCTGCCAGGACGTAGCAGGGCAGGATCCAGTGTGTCGGGCCTGTTTGTGGCCATGATCATCTTCACTCTGTGCAGGGTGTCGAACCCATCCATCTGATTCAGCAGCTGGAAAAAGACAGCCATAAGGCATTAAGGTAAGGTAGTATAGTATATTTTATTGTCCCTAAGGGAAATTTGTCTTGGGCTTTAGGCCTCTGCATCACATACACATCATTCATACACAATACAATACTTATGTGCAAGTTCATAAGAGGTAGGCAGTGCAACAATAGCCATGATTATTAAAGCAAAATGCAATAAATATATCAATTGTCCTTTTATAAAACAATAGTAATAATTTAAGACCAGCACTGAATTATATATTTGCTTGATAATATATCAAATTAAATGTGACCACAATATATGCACAAACCACATTTTATGCATGTGCACCTACAAATATATAGTATGCAGCACATCCCCATCCGTGCGTCCAACTACCCTCCCCATACGTTTACAGGATTATGATCTTGGTCTGAAAGGAAGGGAAGGACGACGAGAATCCAGATTCCA